>JAJOOR010016793.1:0-20883 GCA_036250505.1 Solanum acaule
AAAAAAAATGATATGATCTGATTTTTTAGTTTATCTTAACTGATTTTGAGTGAATTAAGGATAACAAATATTGTTAATTTGTTTGAATCCCTTATTTCATGCTAATCATTAATTATCTACAATAAATTTCAAATTAAATTACAAGCCACACTTTCAGTTTTTTACTTTATTATCTATGATTCCATTTTTTATTTATTTTCGTTTATCTTTTTAAAAAAAAAAACTTTTTTCGAATTAATAAAAACATTTCTTTTATTTGTGAATTTGTTATAACCTGAAATTTTTAATGCTATAGCTTGAAAGTCTAAATCTACTGCTATAGCCTGAAAATAGTACTATAATATATTCCATATATGAAATTTACACATAAAACAACTAAATAAGAAAAGACAGAATGAGGCATACATAAATATTTGATGATATTGTTAAAATTTGCAACGTCTCATGACATAAAAAGGATACAAATTCTAACAAAAAAAAGAAGATATAAATTTACAAATTTCATAAAACACAGCCAGCAAACGACTACATTGATTGTCCCTTTGTCATCAAGATCGAATTAGTCAATTTGAAGATAAATTACTTCAATGCCAATGCAGATATTAGATTATATTCCCTCTATTTGTTTTTATATGTCATCCATTTCTATAAATAGTTGATCTATGATACTTGTCATTTCATAAAATCAATGCATAAATTACTATATTGTTCCTTTTTTTACCCATGTGAGTTATTAGCCTTGAAAAAATATATTTGACCAACTTAGAAAAGCCCATTTCCAACCCTATCCTCTATTTTACTCTCCAAATATAAAGTTTTCTATTTTTTCAGACAACCAACTCCAACCCAATTCTCTATTTTACTCTCTAAAAAGAATCTTTTTCTCTCCCCTCAATATTATATTATTATTTTTATTTTCTTATTTCATAATATAAATCATTTCTTCTCTTTGCAAATAATCACTCTATAATCTTTATGTGATACAAAATTTCATTTTTTTTCAAATACTTCATTTAATATAAAATTATATTTTAATCTAAATTTCTAAATAACATAAATTGCAATAAATATTACATATAATACATATTAACCAACAATTCAAATAAAAGTGAAATCATTGATGAAATATAATTACATCGTAAATATTGTTTCATCGTAAAATTTATTTTAAATTTTACATAAATACTCAACTTTCAAGACTATTACGTTACTCTCATAAATGTTCGATTAATGTATAACGGAGTTCAAAATGCGCAATTTTTCGTTCTTATTTATTTAGGTGTAGCTAAAAATTGTTTAAATTAATAATTTCATCTTGTATCCAATTATTTCGTGTACTAATTTACTTTCTCTATTTCATTTTGAACTATTGCATCAAATATTTTCATGCTCATTAAAAAGTGTAGTTTAATAATTTATCACTATAACATGAAAGTAGATTGTTTGAATTATCATGTAAATTTTGTGCATACTTCATAATGAAAAATAATTATAATTTAAATTACATATTTAAAATGATAAAAAAAAATTAAAAAAATTAAATCAAAAAATTGTTAATTCGGGAGGGAAGTAACATACTTATCAATTATATGTTTTTAGACGTTATATTACTTAGAAAATAATTACAAATATTAGAGACTTAATTAATAATCTTATATAATATAAATAATATTAAAATAACTTTAAATTACATATTTAAAGTGACAATTTCTTTTAAAAATAATAAAATAGAAAAAATATTAATTTGGGTCGAAGTAGTATCTTGTAATAATATATTTTGAGATGTTATATTACATTAGAAAATAATTACAAATGATAAAGACTTAATTAGTAATATAATAGAAATAATATTAAAATAATCAAAAAGTAAAATAGAGAGGTGAATAAACTACTATTCACCTCTCTATAATTGAAGAATAGAGAGTGAAATAGAGAGTGCTTGGAGAATCCATTCTCTATTTTACTCTTCAAGTATAAAGACTAGAGAGTAAAATAGAGATGGGTTGGAGATAGTCTTAAGCAAATGATTAATGTTCATTGGTTAAATTAATTAATCAAAATAAATTAATTCATATTCATTGATTGAAAACTTGAGTTCCAAAAAATTATAAAAGGGTAAAATAGTAAACTTACTTAGTTTCTTAATGCATGTGAAATTCAAAATGGTGACATATAAATAGGAACAGATGGAGTACATTCTAAAATTTATAAATGCATATCAAGAATGACATGGAATAATTGTAAATACCAACTAAAAGAGGTTATGTTGTAAATCTTGTTGTACAATCACAAATTCTTGATAGCTTGAGGTGTGTAAGTCAATGTTCTTAGGATTCAACAAATTCTTCTAAAATTAACTAGAAAACAAAATTTTTATAACAATAAAATCCAGCAAAAGAAAGAAGAGGAATAAAGCAATTGTTGATATGTTTTCCACTGCTTCCTCTGTCAGCAAAGAATGACTTATATATGCCAAAATGAAAGAGTCTCTAAACTGCCAAAGGATAAATGTCATAAAGGTAAAGATATCCAATAAAAAGAATTGAAACGTTGAAGTAAAGAAAATTGGAACGTTGAAGGCAACGACATTATATTGGAACGTTGGACAACAAATTAGTTTGACCAAAATTAATATATCTTTTTGAGATAAATACTTTTATAATAATTATTTTGTCTAACAATCACCGACTTATCTCAAAAAGAATATAAATAAAAATAAAGAATTTTTGTTAGGTTTTTACAAAGAGAATAATGTATCAAAATTGGTGTCACTTGGACTATAAATCAGATCTTAGATAAAACAAGATTAAACTTACAGAACAGTAGGTGAAGTTTAGAACTTCTATGAAACAAAAATTCTTTTGTAAATTCAACGTCTTTTTTATCACATCATGCCTCCACACACTTTGTTGTTCATCACGATTTTTGCGCCAATAGGCCATGCGCGTGTCTGGTATTCATGAGTGCTCTAGAAATTTGTCACAATTTCATAGGAGAGGCCTCACTCCACATTCATATAGGCCCATTCATCAAGTGTATTCTGTGGGGTAATACACCTCCTATAAAGGATATGAATTGAGTTAAGATTTTAATCAACCTCACTTTGCGTTACAGTACTCTTGCACTATGTTTACACACTATAGAAATGGACATATTTTATAGTGCACCTTCTAATCAACTAATGACTTGTTATTACCCATATGAACCTAATTCATGGGATCTCCAATCACATAGTTTGGGTTACCATCATTGTCGATTTTCTCAAGCTAACAAAAGTCTCACTCCCCTCAATGTTTCAAATATCACTTTCCTTTGCAAAGGTTTAATGAGAGGAAAGCCGAATTCATTTCTGACTTCACAAAGTCTATGAAAATTATTTCATCTCTTAGCATATGCTTTATCACATTATGTTCAAACATATATGTCTATTCTTTTCATTGAAAAGATTTATTTTTGCTATAGCTATCGCTGCTTGGCAACCACAATGTATCGACACAGAAAGTGTTGGTTTCATTCCAATTGGAATACTTACTAAGAAGTTTATCAACCACTCAGCCTCAATAACAACCAACTCTAAAGCAATAAATTCAGATTCCATAGTTGATCTAGCAATTATGGTCTGTTTTGCTGATTTTCATGTTATGGCTCCCCCTCCAAGGGCAAAGACATACCCACTATGTCTCATTTGAATCAGAGATTTAGTTAGCATCATTGTATCCAGCATATGGGAAGTTGTGCTCATTGGGGGTAATAATTATTCTATATTGCTGTCCCAAAATATACTTAGCTCATATGATTTTAAGAAAACATTTACTCTTCCTCAACTTTGAGATTATTACTCAAAAGGCATTCTCTAAAAAGAGATGGTACTTAAAACTGCTAATGAACTCTTTTGGAAATCAGTGTTTCCTCTTTTCTTAAATGTAAAAAAATATTTCTCTTGGAAATACCTAGTTTCCATTTATCATTTTAAAGAAAATGACTCAACTTTACTCTTCCTCAAACTCAATGCTCAAGTCTTAAAACAAGTTCAAAAGATTGTAAAAAGACTTCTTAAAATGACTTGAAGAAACTCAACAGTTGACTCTTAGCTCTACCTTGAATTTGAATTTATGGATTCAAGGTTATGATTAATGTTTTTGAATGACTTCTAGATGTTTAGAAGTAGTTTAGAGTAGTTAGAATCAATAGGGAGTGAAGGTACAATTTCAGAGAACTCAGACAGGTAAAACGACGAAAAAGGGTGGGGGCAGGCGACCCTGGCACACTGCTGGCGCGGGGCGCCAATCCCTAAAGTTCAGAGAGCCCAAAATGGCGTACTGCTGGCGCGCCGCCCCAAAATGGCACACTGCTGGCGCGGGGCGCCAATCCCTAATGTTCATTGATCCTTGTAAATACTTTAGGGACTTGTAAAGTAATTAATATTTACACTTAGGCCCCTATGAAGTAGTATATATAGAGGGCCTCTCATTTGTAAATCATCAAGCAAGTTGTATGAAATCTTCTAAGCAATACAAAGCCTTCTTCCAAAACTCTCAAAGTCTTTCTAAGTCTTTCTTTACATTCTCTTAGCGATCTAGCTTCAAAGGGCTTACTTGAGCTTACAAGATCGTGAAAGATTCGTGAGTAAGTTGTCAAGTGCCGCACGGAACATTAGTGAGACTCTAATGCCGTGACAATAATCTCCAATCATAGACATAATGTAAACATCAACAATCATACGACATAGTGTACATACATAGTCAAATACCAAGTCCATCTCATCACAATAGAACCATCACATAAACGACCCTAAGTTATACTTGTGTACGACTGGCATCCCATAATACCACTCATACTAAGTATCTCTTTAAGTCACCATGCTCAAGTTCATCATGCCTTGGTCTCATCCATAGTCAATACTCTAAGCCAAAGAAACATTTATGTTTAATAACTCATAGTAAGGAAAGCCACTTATAGCAACAATCCATATAAAGTATGCATAAATTCATAAATCACCATAAGTAGGTGAAACACACCATGGCCACTCCCAATGCCTACTTGTGCCATGTATGAGTGAAGTCCCATACCCCCACTCATACTAAGTAGAACTTCTTGAGGAACCATAGTACATAACTCAGGTTCGTGTTCATAATTCATGTTCTTGCTCATTAGAGGGAATATAGCCTTAACCGATATAGACCATGTGAGCTATATGGAATCCGGTGTCGTGTAACCCCACACCGAAAGAAGGTGTCCTACTTGCCTAAGGTAGAACTAAATGTATTAGCTTTTAGGTGGATCCACTAGCTAAAGACCTATGTGGGCACATAGTTATGGGATAGGGAGATTGCTTCTAGAAACTCGACCTATTGTATTCGCGGAGGAGCTTCCATCTCATGAGAATAATTTAGAGAACTCGGCCTCTTGTATTGACGGGAGGGCCTCTACCTCACTTTCCATATCCACTTGGTGCTAAGCATTATTTCCCAAAATTAATTTTTTAGTCTTGAATTGTATTTACATGTTTGAAAGAGTATTTTACCCTTCGTTCAACCTGACTCATAAAATAGCTCATAGATTCAAGTAGGTGAGAATGGACTTTCAACCTTAGAATCTTCATTAATATGTGAGTAAAACTTTCACATTATGATCATGTGTTTTATGAGAATAGACTTTCAATCAACACAAGAAGATCATCATAGTCATGAACATATCATGCATAGAAATGTGTAAAGGTGCATATGAGAACTAGACTTTCAATTAACACCATATATACATCATCATCATGTTCATGCAGGGTGTGTGTGTGTGATTGTCCTTTCAATGACACAACAACAACAACATTATCATCTTAGACACTTCACTCTCAAAGTGTTCATAAGGTATGTACATAATATCACAACCATGCATAATTCTCATAACTTGCACACAAGCATCATAGACCATGATAAATCAATACATCTGTCATTCATCATCTTAGACATGGACATAATTGTAATTCAAGTAGTTCATTCATTGCATGCATAAGATCATGTACTCATATTATAGGTCATGTGGGTAAAGTCCTTCCACAATAATACCATATACAATTCAACATGCATAATAGCTTTCATTTTAAAAGCCTCACAATTCATAGCTCATGCATATTAGATATTACCCTTAAGGCCCTAGAAGTCATCTTCATATCACAAGCTTTACTCTCAAGAATTACCTCACATGGTCATCATGTAAACCCAATTCTCAAGGTAAACAAACCACATGCTTCATTCTTGATCAATAATAGCCATTTAGTATCATATAAAGCTAATCTCAATACTACTCAACCATGACCCATCATATAATCCCTAATCAAGTTCATTCATGTATACAAACTTTTCTTATAAGCAATTCATATCTAGGTCATCTAATCTAAGGTAATTCATAAAGAAATTCATCAATCTTAGAAGATCACATCTAAATCCTCAATTTGCCTCTTCCATGATATAGCCTTAGGCCACATCAATTTCACCATAGAATATTAGGTTAATCAATTATATATGTAGAATTATACTAAAATCATGTAATCACATCCTAATCTACTCATATCCAATCAATTGGACAAACTTGCAACAACATTCTTTAATGTAAAGAAGGACCATAGCTAGGATTGCGGAACTCATGGATTCTTGAGGAATTCAAGTTAAAATCATATAAAATCAGTAATACATCCATAAACAAACATAATTCAATCTTTAAAATCAACTTTGAAAGGAATCCATGGGGTTGAGTTGAAACCCTAGCTTTTGGGGATTTCTAGATTTGAGATAAAAGTTTTTGAAGGGACTCCTTGGGTGATAGCTACCCAAGAATGAAGACTACCATACCTTATTGAAGATTCTTCATGAACTTTGGTAGGAAAGTTGAGTACTTGAACCCTAGACTTCTAATCCTTCTTCTTCTTCAATGGAGGTTTCCTAGAGAGAGAAATATTTGAGGGGAGAAGAACTTTGGGGTTTGATTTGGGTCTTTGGGTATAATGAAGTAAATGGGGTGTTTAAAGACTTAAAATCATTTATATAAGTGAACTAAAACAATTAAAATCGACCCCATAGAATAACTAATTAATTAGGAAATTACAAAAATGCCCCTAACTAGGCAGCCCACTCCCAGGCACCACGAGAGGCTCTCATGAGCCGTGGTCAAGACCACGAGCCGTGGTCCTTGGGCAGTGGCTAAGGCTTTGGGGTCTTGGCCTCTAAAGTTGAAGGCATGACCACGAGACCTCCCACGATCCGTGGTCAAAACCACGAGTCGTGGTGAAGGTCGTTGTCTTGAGGCATCATCTAGGCTTCAAAGCCTTGCCTCCCATACGCCTAAGGGGTCTTCATGAGCCCCTATACGATCTGTCAAGGGCACAACGACCCGTAGTGGTGCCCGTTGTCCCTTGAACAGTAGCTCATCTAACTTGTCATGCATCCCATGAGGCTAAGGCAACTCCATGAGCCTTCCCATGGTCCGTGGTGATGACCACGAGCCGTGAAGTGGCTCGTTAAGGGAAGCCTTGGCTTGACACTTTAGTGCACTGCCTCACCAATCATGGGTGGCCACCACGGGTCGTGAAGACCCTCATGGTCATGGTAGGCAGTGGCTAGGCTAGTTTTAGGCAGCCTTGGCCCCCTAGCCATGACCTTCACCCAAAACCCTTGGCCCTTTACCTTAACCCTTGACGTTAACCTTCACGTTTAGGCCTAGTTAACCCTACTAATTTCTGAGGTTTTTCATTGGGAACACAAATCCTACCTCCAATCCTCAAGACACCATTAGAATCAAGGGCAACCTCCTTGGCTTCCCCTCTCAACACTTTGTTTCGAATGAGACATAACTTCTCATCATTAAACTGGTGCTCATGGATGTATTCGACTAAAGAAGATCGAGCCTCAATAAAAAAAAGCATACCATCATTCTCCTATGAAATCTACAACTAGACAAGACTATTAGCTAACATCTGAACATCTATAGCCAACGGTCTCTCCTCAATACTAAGCGCGAAAAGACTCATCATACTAGGAGTCTTCCTACTCAAAGCATCACCCACCACATTGGCCTTCCTCGAATGATATAGAGTGGTCACGTCATAGTCCTTCATCAACTCAAGCCATCTACGCTGTCACGCCCCGAGCCTATACCCTGGGCAGGACCGGCACTCGGAGACCATTGCTGGCCCCGAGCAAACCCTTGGCCTGGCTTTCTTAACTAAGCGGAAACTTAACTCAATAGCACAACTCAATGCAACGAAAGGTTATAAAACAACCAACTGATAAAATTTGGCAAAAAGGCAACTCGAGTCTCAAAATAGAATATTTACATATATACATAGATGAGAGACTCAAAACTAACTGACTGACTGTCTATGAAGCCTCTAAAATACTGAGATGGATGTTGGGACAGACCCCGCAACATCCTAATAAAACAAAACTAGGAACACAAAATATCTGAGTCCTCCGGAAAGCAAGGAGGCTCACCACTGACTCTGGAGTGCTCAGCTGGATCAACGGCGTACTGGATGCTGATCCTGGGTACCTGCGTCTGCATCATAAAACGATGCAGGCCAACTGGCATCAGTACATGGAATGTACGAGTATGCGAGCTGGACCGCTAAACAACAACTTAAGCTTGAAAGGGATACAAAAGAGAACTTACCTTGACTCTGTTCAACTCGTAAATAACTGAACTCAATATAAAGCAATAAGACACATGCAATGCATAAAGTTTATAAAACAGTGTACACAACTTAGTTCGTAAAGGATAAAACGATAACAAACTCAACTTTACTTATATAAAAGTAATATAGCTTTTGTGGGAGGTTCTTTAACCGACAACCACCACTATGAAACAAAGTGGTGATACAACGTTTTACCTCACGTTGCCCAAGGACCATCCTATACCTTGCCGTGATATAGGAAGCTAGTGATACAACGTTTTACCTCACGTTGCCCCAACGACCATCCTATACCTTTCCGTGATATAAGAAGCTAGTGATACAACGTTTTACCTCACGTTGCCCAAGGACCATCCTATACCTTGTCATGATATAGGAAGCTAACTTTACTAAGTGGATCCACTAGCTTAACTTTACGTGATCATCTAAAAAGTATGACACGTTAAATCCCATGTTGGCTACATGGCTCCTATGGAGAGTTGAGTTAATATGAACTCGTGTCCCCAATTCAGTGCTCAAGACTACTCCCAAAAATACTTTAGCTCATTAGTGTTTTAAACACATCTTTCTTTAGTTGAGATAATTACTCAAAACTTAGCCCAAAGGCTCTTGAAAACTCTTTCTAAAAAGAACATCTCAAAACCATATTTTAATATGATCATTGATGACTCGTGATATTCATACTGCGTAAACATTGATGGTATATCTAGAGACCATACTGTTTAAACGTTGATGACATACTCGATTTGTCATACTAATCATGTTTTAGAAACTCTTTCGCAAAACTCATCTTTTCTCAAAAAGAGATAGTACTCACACTTCTCAAAACTCTTTTTGGAGATCTCAGTTTCCTCTCATCTTAAATGTAAAAACATTTATAAACTTCTTTGGGAATACTTAGTTCCCTAATAGCTTTTGAGAAATGAACTCAACTCTTGACTTAACTCGAAACTCTTGACTTAACTTGAAACTCGAGACTCTTTACTTGGAACTCTATACCTAACTTGAAACTCTATACTTAACTTGGAACTCTATACTTAACTTGGAACTTGAGACTCTTTACTTGACTTGAAACTTGAGCCTTAAGACGAAGCTAAAACGTTCAATAACGACTCTTGGAAAGCTTTAAATACTTGCTTGGACTTACTTCTTAACTTTGCTTGACTTGACTCTAACTTCACTTTGACTTGATACTAACTTTCCTTGAATTGGATTATGAATTCAAGGTGTTTGATCACATGTTATGGAGGAGTTCTTGACGTTTAGACGTACTTCGGAGTGTTGGAAACAACTATGAAACATAGGTATAATACCATGGAACATGCATGAGAAAGTGGGGGATAAAAGAGAAGTCTTGGCGTCCTTGGCGCTCTGCAAGGCGCGGAGCGCCAGCCCTAAAACTTCAGAGGTGAGTTTGGGGCGCTCTGGCAGGCGCATCGCGCCAGGCCCCCAACCCAGAAATTTCAGCAAGTTCATTTTCTCGTTTTCTCACCCTATTTCGCCTAAAATCGAATGGTTTCTTCCCCAATCACTTAGAATCATTAAGAACCCTCAATATACACTAGATTCAACTCAAAAACACCACCGGAAACATACACCAAACCAACAAGAAACTTCAACAACACAACCACAAAGTTCAACCAACACAACCACAAACTTCAACAAGAACAACCACAAGAATTCAACAACACAACCAATCTTTTCTTGGAATTAAAAAGAGTTTAGCGTGTGGGGGAAAGAATCAACCCAACACTATGAACTCACATACCTTAATAGGGATCACCCCCAACGATACCACGACGATCTCCTTGCTTGATCTTCTCTTTCTCCTCTTCTTCTCTTCTTCTTCTCTTCTTCACTCAAAACCCTCACTCTCACTCTTTTAAAATGGTAAAAACTGATAAAAATATCAGTCTAACACATTTATATAACCAAAAGAATTGGTTATGAAAAAGACCAAAATGCCCTTAAAATTTCCGGACGGATACCCTGCCAACTGCCCAACTTCCAAAGGGCATAACTCACTCATACAAACTCGGAATCGAGCAAACTCGGTGGCGTTGGAAAGATCATTCCACGAACTTTGCAACCATAACTGGAACTACACCTAAATCATCCTGAGCTAGAAGTTATGACTGATCAAAGTTGGCCAAAACTCACTGATTTCCCACACTTAACCAAATTTCCAGATTTTTGAATTCCTTCCTAAAGTAGTTAATTCCAATTCTAAGCCTCTTCATAGCTATTTCAAATTGTCGGATGTTACATACGCTGCCTCAAGTTCAGGTCCCTTTGACTAATGATGTACTGAAGACTCTAAAGATCAGTAAAGATCTCACAATGCACCCCATACAAATAGTGACGCCATAACTTATGTACAAAGACCACGACCGCCAACTCTCAAACATGAATAGGGTAGTTCTTCTCATATGTCTTCAACTTCCTAGAAGCATAAGCAATCACCTTCCCTTTCTGCATGAATACACCTCCTAATTCGACTCCTAAAGCATCACAATACACAGTAAAGTCCACACCTTCCTCTAGTATAGTCAATACAAGAGCCGAAGTTAACAAGGTCTTGAGCTTTTGAAAGCTCTCCCCACACTCTTCAGACCAATAAAAACCCACACCCTGTCGAGTCAATCTAGTCAATGGAGCTGTAATAGTAGAGAAACTCTGAAAAAATCATTGGTAATAGCTGTCCAATCCAACAAAACTCTAAATCTCGGTAGGACAAGTAGGTCGCGTCCAGCCTCTAACTGCCTCATTCTTGGCTGGATCTACTCTAATACCTTCCATGGAAACCACGTGTCCGAAGAATGCCACAGAGTTAAGCCAAAACTTGCACTTTGAGAACTTGGCATAGAAATTCTCTTCCCTCATCCTCTGAAGTACCATCCCCAAGTGATGGACATGGTCCTCCTTGTTCCTGGAGTAAACCAAAATATCATTGATGAAAACAATCACAAAAGAATCAAGGTATGGTCGAAACACTCCATAAGAAACTCTATGAATGTTGCAAGGGAGTTTGTCAACCTAAAGGACATCACTAGGAACTCATAATGCCCATACCGAGTCCGGAAAGCTATCTTAGAGATATCTGATGCCCTAATCTTCAACTGATGATACCCAAACCTCAAATAAATCTTAGAGAACAACAATGTTCCCTATAGCTGATCAAGTAAGTCATCGCTACGCGCAAGAGGTTACTTATTCTTCACCGTTACCTTATTCAACTATCTGTAATCAATACATATCCTCATAGTCCTATCCTTCTTCTTCACAAACAACACCGGGGTACCCCTAGGTGACATACTAGGGCGAATAAGCCCCTTACTCAACAAATCCAGTAACTGATCCTTCAACTCTTTTAACTCTGTTGGAGCCATACGGTAAGGAGGAATAGAAATAAGCTTAGTGCCCGGCTCCAAATCAATAGCAAAATCAACATCCCTATTATGAGGAACACTTGGAAGATCAGAAGGGAATACATCGAGAAAATCCTGAACCATGGGAACATAATCCATGGGAGGTGGTTCAATACTAGTGTCTCGAATGAATTCTATGTAAGACAAACAACCTCTCTCCACCGATCTCTGAGTAGGATGAAGTAAATGACCTTGCTAGGATAAAAGCCACTAGCACCCTTCCACTCGACCCTAGAAACACCAGGCATCGCTAATGTCACAATCTTAGCATTACAATCAAGAATAACATGATAAGAAGAAAGCCAATTCATACCCAAGATAACATCAAAATCTACCATCCCTAGAATGATTAAGTCTACCCATGTAACACCCCGGAAACTAGTAGGCTAAACTAGGGCTTAACGTGAGGGTTAGATTCATGAACATACCTCCCCGTACCTAAAAATATAAGGTTTCGTGTGAGAAAGTCAAGGTACGACCCCCAAGGACCAACCATGGGTCCTTGAGGAGGACCATTAGAAATTGTTTGGGCAGTGACCCACGGAGGGGACCCATGCCTCGTGTGTGAGGGCCGTAGGTCAACCCCTGGAAATCAAGTCCAGTAACCCAACCCACATTCACCAGCATGCCACGTGAATCCACCCACGGACCGTGGTCATGTTGTCGTGGGTCAAGGCCTAAAAGATAAGCTCTAGTAATTCCACCCACGGTTCACCAGCACACCACATGGGTCTATCTATGGACCGTGGTCGTGGGTGGTCACTTGTGATCTGTTCTTAGGAATTAGTTAGGGGCACTTTGGGGGTTTTCTGGAATTAATTAGTTATTAAGTGAATTCATTTTATAGTAATTTAGACCAACTATATAATGATTTAAGACCCCTAAATTAAGTCATCTTCCTCATAATTCCAAAATCCCAAATAAAAACCAAATTTTCCCCAAATATTCTCTCTCTAGAACTTCAAGGAAGACGAAAAAGGAAGTTGGAGCTGGGGTTCAAGGATCAAGTTTTCTACTCAAATTCGTTGGATTTCATTGCTAGGGTATGGTAGTCCTGCATCCATGGATAGCTTTCATCCATGGAGTCCCTCCAAATTCAATTTCAAAACTAGTAATTTCCCAAAAGTTAGGGTTTGACTTGAATCTCATGGATTCCTTTCAAATTCGTTTATAATGATTGAATTATGTTTTATTATGGATAAATTGATGATTTTACATGGTTTTATGTTGAATTCCCCAAGAATCCATGAATTTCCCATGTTTCCCAATTATGATCTTGTGGTGTGGGTTTGTTAATTATAGAAGATTGTTATGAGATTATGCTTGTTCTAGTTGGGTTACTTGAATTATGTTAATATCCATGTCTAGTGTAGTGAATTCTAGATGTGTTGATATGATATGAGTTTTGACCCTTGAAAGGGCAAATTATGATATTATGCATGATTATGAGATTTATGTATATGCTTTAAGAACACTTTAAGAGTAAAGTGATTATGATTATGATCTTGTTGGGTGTTATTGAAAGGTTAAAAGGCCATTCTCACCTATTGAATCTATGAGCTATCTTATGAATTATGCTAGATTGAGTGTCAAGCATTATTCCATAAATATGAACCTAAGTCAAGACTTAATATGTAATCCATGGGAAGGAATGCTTAGCACCGAGTGAATATTGATTATGTGATGGAAGATTTTACACTAGTTGAGTCCGGCTTTCCAATGGGACCTTTTATACTAGTTGAGTCCGGGTTCCCAAAGTATGTATCTCATGAGATGGAGACCTTCTACCTTAGTTGAGTCAGGGTTTCTAGTAATAATCTCCTTATCCCATAAACTATGTGCCTCCATAGGATATTTAGCTAGTGGATCCACGTAAAGCTAACAAACCATGGTCTTACCTTAGACAAGTAGGACAACCTTTTCCGGTGTGGGTAACACCGGATTCCATGTTAAGCTCACATGGTGTATGTCGGTTAAGGCTTATTCCCACTATGACAACAATATGAACAAGAATATGAATTATGAACTATGGCTACTCAAGAAGCTTTACTTAGTGTGGGTGAGATTATGAGATCTTATTCATGCATGGCACAAGTAGGCTTTGAGGTTACTTATGATATGTTTCTCTTATGTTATGATGATCAATATGTTGACTATGCTTATGACTTATGCTTTTCCATTATCTTCAAAATGATGCTTTAACTTAGTAAATTATATGCATTCAACTAAAATGTCCCTTTTAGCATGTTTTCAAGGTTTTTGTGCATGGATATCATACTTGGTGCATTTTTGTACTAACCCATATTTTCCTACATTTTCCCCCAAGTGTAGGGTCCGGTTCTCAAGGTGGTCCTCATTGTGGATAATGCTTGGATTGCTCATTTCTCCTAGCTTGTTGGTGAGTTCTCATGATTCGAGGACAAATGTTATCTTTCTAGTTCTTTTCTTGTATTTCCTTTCAGATTATGTTGTAAGGGTTGTGACCCTATTTGATTCATGTATTGTAATAGATGGCTACATTGAGACAAGTCTAGACTTCCGCTTTCCTTTATGAAATTTTTGGACTTGAAAAATGCATTTTTACTCTTTATTGTTCTATGCTTATGTTATGATATGCTAAGTGGCTTACATGGTGCCTTTTGGGGTTCTATGTGCCTTGTTACATCTAGGGGGTACCCTTGGGTCGTGACAACCCAAGTGTCATACCCCGCCAAAAAAACAAGACATGATCGATACACTCAATCCACCACTAAGGGCTCACCCACGGGTGTATAAACACGAATAGGTACAGGCATGCTATCATACATCATATCTAATTATTCACCAAAATAGGTAGACACATAAGAGAATGTAGACCCCAAATCAAATAATACAAAACGCAGATCGATGATACACTCGGATGATACCTGTAATAACAACAACAGAAGTCTCCGCTTAGTGATGCATGTCTGATCTAACGATACACACCCCCTGTCTCTCAGTCTGGGACCATAGGGGACATATTTGTCCATAAATCCGTCGGGGCATGTAACATGTCCCTTGATAGTAGAATCTGTCGCGACGTGCGACACGTCCCTTGAATTATAATATCTATCGCGGCGTGCGACACGTCCCTCAAAATGGTACGTTCTCTTTAATTTCTCTTTCTTCCTCAATTCACATAACACTTGTCACAACGATGTCTGAGAACCAATGTAAATGATGTGTTCACAAATAATGAGGAGATGACCATTTACATAACAATGCCCAATTCACAACAACACAATCGTGATACAACATCAATAATGAATTATTCCTTTCAAATGATTCTCAAACATCACACACCAATAATTAATCACATTCTCTTTTATTACCCTTTTCACATCATTATAATTATCCAACATGTACAAGTAAACCCATCACCAAGTCCCATTACTCCCCAACACATACTATAAGGAATACACGATTTTATACACTTAACAAATGTTGAGAAATCTACTTGCCTCAAATAATCAAACAATCACTCCGGGACTTGAGCCTTCACTTTTTGTTGTGCTTCCAAATCAATGCAATCTATTCAAATAAATAATCACCATAAGATTTCGAAACTAACCATGCCCATATTGCTATATGTTTAGCCTTGACCAAAAAACTCATCCAACTCTATAGTCAAGTTTCTAAATTTCAAGCCTATGATTAAGTGTTAATTCCTCCGAATAACATAATTATGATGGTTTTCATATAATGTAATATACCTAGTTACTTAATTACATATACCCATATATTATAAGTTAATAATAATATAGTAATAAGAAAACAAAAAATTGGAATATGCTGGTTACGACGCAGATCTAACCATTCACATATGCCAAATTTCCAAGGCATATTGACTGCTTCTCTAATGGCAATCATTGCCAATTATTATCTTGCTTTCCCCCAGCCCACAAACAACGCATAACTCCACATAGTATTAGAAGAAAACCTTAACTATTTCGTGATCCCAATTTATTAAAGCATAAAAGATTTCATCCACCGCATAAGTAATTAACTATAAACATTAAAGAGTATTTGCACTATTTGATTGTTACCTGACTTTTGAATTCTTCTTTCCTCTCCTGTTCATCCGCTTGGGTAAATTTCTGCCTCCCTTTCTTTTCCAAATTAATTGTTTATTAAAATTACAAACCCACTAACTTATTTTTAATACATTGGCCAAGTGGTATATGGTCTTTAATAAATTTTAGGCTTGACCCATTATCGTTAATACATAAAGTAAATAACAAAAAACATGATATTTATAATTTTACCTACAATTTTGTGTAAAAAATGGACGTTTGATTTTATGTTGTCCTCCAACCATCTTTTTTATTTTCGTTAAATTGCCCAAATAGAGAGGAACACCTTTCAAACTCTTCAAACCCATAGTTGAAAGTTGAATTACAAAAATACCCTTCAGAAGTTGAATTACCTATATCTAAAAGTAAAATTATACTCTACTACAAATTATTTGCTTTAAATTGCTATTATTATAAAATTACTCCCTGCCAAAATTACTCTCCGACAGCGGTGCCAAAAACTTGTTGCGCCCAATTGCACACGCAAGTGTACGTGGTCGTGCAAGTATTAAAGTGGCTCTTTTTAAGAGCCGGATATCGTACCCATAGGGACTCAGGATTAGAATAATTCAATTTTTCCAATACTTTCAATTTGAAACAAGTGTTATCAATAATAGTGAATTGGATTTTTATACAATTTATATTCTAATTATAAGCTTAACTACTACGATTCAATTTCAAAAGGATTTGAACAATGACTGGGCAAATTCCAGGGCTATAGTTAACTTAAGGATTCATGGATTTTATCTTGTTGAACGGATATTAGTTAACTATCGAATCAATGATCACATGGTTAATTATATGATTATGGTCTCCCGACCTCTAATCGCCTATGATAATTGGCAGCCTAACTACATCATTGAGCGGGGATAGGCTAAACCAATTACTGAGCATGATGATTTCATCTTGTCTAATAACCTAGCAAGGTTCCTAGGTATATCCCTATCCTAGATACAAATCAACTCTAAATCTAAGAGTAAATCATGCTCCTTTTGCTCCACGTTCTATCCTTTTATCCCTCCCGCGAGTTCAATTCAGACAATATATTTATTTCTGTAGTGATCAAGGACGAAATACTAAAAAAATAACAAAAGATTGATTCATGTGATTGTTAACTTCAATCCATTAAACATCAACAAAACATAATCATCCAGTAGCCAGAGCCCTAGAACTAGGGAAATTAGCTACTCATATCAAGATTCTCAATTATGCAATGGTTAAATAACATAAAGAGATCGAATAGAGAAAAGTTTAGGAATGAACCCTAAGAACGGATGAAAAACCTCCTAAAGTCATCGTTCTTCAAAACCCAGAAAAAGAATAATTGTAAAATAAAAAATCTAAGTCTATTTATATTTAATTGAAATGGGCCAAATCAGGCAAAGAGGTCCACGACGTGGAGTGCTTTCTAAAATCCAGTTCTTGGCGAGCATCTCCTCTCTGCGACGCGTGCACGATACATAGTCTTTTTCCTCCAAATCCAATTCGTGAACAAATAATAAATTCCATCTCCACAACGCGGAGTTTTCATTCTCCTTTCTTGTTGCTCTTTTACTTGGATCCTCTCGTACTTCCTAGTGCCTATTTCAACGCCCGTTTCTTCATTTAACCTCACCTACACAACTAATCATGTTGGTTAGTCTAAATTGATTCATATGACTCGACATTACTATCAATTAGTAAAGAATGATTCCGAACTTGGCCAAAATGCGGGTGTTATTTGGTTCTTAAGCATGCAAATACACCCAAGATCAATATATAATATTTATTTATCAGTTACCATACCTCCTACGTTTCAAAGCTTCCGGTCTTTTTGTTTTCTTCCGTTATTAGGAGTTGTTGAATTTTCCTATTTATTATGATAAATATTCTATATTAAACAAAAAAACTTATAAATGGGAATGCACATAACATTTGCGTTGAAATAAACATTTGTAGAAACCTCCAAAATTATTAGATATTTTCTTTTTCGATTTAAATATTATTTGCACTATTTTTAGTTTCAATTATTTTTTTATTTTCTTTAAATATTCTTTTTCATAGCCCATATTCAATTACTTATTTAATTGTTACTTTTAATATTCATAACTCTCATGTTTTTCATATTCATAACTTCTAAGTATTTAATTTAAAACTTTAAGATTTTTTTAATACACCTCCATTTTCATCTATATAAATTCATCTTTTCGGTTTCATGAGACCCCTATCCAAGATTATACATTTCATTCAATAATAAAGTAGTGAAATACTTATATCATTATTGTACTATTTGTCATTTGATTCATGTTTGAGTTTGATTCAATCAAGAAGCCTATTGGATTTTGATTGGCTATGACAAAAGGTGTAGACACGACTCAAAAAATTATGTACTAATTCTGTATTTCTTTCACATCTACTATATTCTTTTGAATAAAGTCTTAAGAAGGATGTGTATGATATATTTTTTTCTCTGTTTATTTTTTTTTTGTACTTTTATCTCTATAAAACATTTTTATATTTGATTTCTATGAATTTCTGATTATAGTAAGTCTATATTTTTTTTTTGGCTCAAATTAGCCATTTATGACTTTTTATTGAAAGTGTACTACTATTAACTAAAGTTCAAATTAACAATTGATTGCTTAAAATGAATTATGTTTAAACATTATCATACGCCCCTCATTTGGTGTTTCTTCTCACAGTTTTAGAGGCTCATTTGAAATTGTTATATTTTATTACTCATTACATGCATTTCATAAAATTTTAATCGATTTAACGAATTTAAAAAATTTGCATGGGATACACATGCAACAGATGTGCCCATATTAGTTAGTATAATATAAGTGCAGAGTTTAAGTATCTATTTTAGATTCAGGAAATAAGTTTTTTACCATCATAAAGTGTAAATGTCGGTCAAACCCTTGACCTTTTGGAATTGAAATTAATATGTTTCATGGTCATATTCAAAATTCGTCTTAAAAGGAAAAAAAACATCACAAATATAATTCAATTTTTAAACAACTTTCTCTTTAGGCATGTATAAAACTCCATTTTCAATCTAGTAATATTTGTTCAATCTATCGTCAAACAAATATAAAGGGTATTAGGTAGCACATATAGTATAAGTGCAGAGTTTAAGTATCTATAATAGATTCAGGGAACAATATTTTTACTATTTATAACTCATAAAGAGTAACTGACTCTCAAACCCTTGACCTTTTGGAATTGAAATTAATATGTTTAATGATCATATTCAAAACTCGTCTTAAAAAGGAAAAAAATCATCACAAATATAATTCAATTTTTAAGCAACTTTCTGTTTAGGCGTGTATAAAATTCTATTTTCAATCTAGTAATATTTGTTCAATGTGTCATCAGAAAAATATAAAGGATATTAGGTAGCACATATAATATAAGTGCAAAGTTTAAGTATCTATACTAGATTCAGGAAAGAAGTGTTTTACTATCATAAAGGTAAATGTCGGTCAAACCCTTGACCTTTTTGGAATTGAAATTAATATTTTTCATGGTCATATTCAAAACTCATTCTCAATGGAAAAAAATTATCACAAATATAATTCAATTTTTAAGCAACTTTCTCTTTAGGCGTGTATAAAACTCTATTTTCAATCTTGTAATATTTATTCAATGTGTCGTCATACAAATACAAAGAGTATTAGGTAGTACATATAATATAAGTGTAGAGTTTATGTATCTATAATAGATTCAGGAAATAATTTTTTTTCTATTTATAATAACTTATAAAGAGTAAATGTCGTTCAAACCCTTGACCTATTGGAATTGAAATTAATATATTTCATGGTCTTATTAAAAACTCGTCTTATGAAGGAAAAAAGTCATCACAAATATAATTCAATTTTAAAGCAACTTTTTCTTTAGGCATGTATAAAATTCTATTTTCAATCTAGTAATATTTGTTGTCATGACCCAGGAGTACTCCCTAGATGTAACATGACATATAGAACCCCGAAGGACCACATACAAGCCACTTAGTTCTCATAACATAAGAAATAGAACAAAAAGAGTAAAACAATAGTCCAAGTCCAATAGTTTTTATAAAAGAAAATCAGAAGTCTAAAACACTTTTCTCATCATAGCCATCTAATACAATAGAATGAAATTGGGCCTAGCCCATACATCATGTCCAAAAGAGAAATACATGAAAGAAAGTGAAACAATAAAACTCCATCCTCAAAGCGTGAGGACTCACCAAAGCTCGGAAATCTCGAACTCAATCACTAGCCACGAAACTGATGACCCTGACTGTCGGACCCTATATTTAGGGAAATGTAGGAAATAATAGGCATTAGTACAAAATAGTGTACCAAGTTGTTGGGATATACTATTAACCATGTAATTGTGTTATAGTATCTTTTTATTTAATCCCTTGTAAAGATTTTTTATGTTATTTATTTAATATAATAAATTTTTGTTTAAATAGATCATTATGTATATATGTGTGTCCATTGCTTATATAGTAGACAATTTTGTGTATGGAGTATTTTAACTCATACACGGAAGATTAAAATTGTTGGTGCATATAAGTTATAAATTTATGTTCACGATCAAAGATGAAGTAGGATGAACATCTTGATGATCGTAGCACAAGATTAAATATAATTTGATCTTAATTATGAGAATGGTTAAATTCAACTTCTTGTGCTAGTACATTTTGTATGTA
>JAJOOR010016794.1:0-19781 GCA_036250505.1 Solanum acaule
AAAAAAAACCCCCCCCCCCCCCCCCCCCCCACAGCCACCCATTTTCATGCTATACTTGTAATGTCGAAAAAAAAACATGATATTCACCCAACCCTTGACCAAACCAAGGTATCACACAACTAGGGAACTCAAGCAAAATCATGCCCCCCACAGCCACCCATTTTCATGCTATACTTGTAATGTCAAAATAAACATGACATTCACTCTACCCTTGACCATATTCTTCTTTTTCATGTTCTGCCTTGATGTTTGTTAGGTGTGGTGGTCGTCCAATGTATAGCACAGGTTGGGAATCCGAACTCTTGAACACAAGTCTTAGACCACCTCAATCACTTAGTCTGCCAAAAATTTGACTAACTATTTGAACCTTTAGAGGCCTAAGTAGTGTAAGGGGGATCAAGAAGGTGTTAACAAGACAGGATTGAGTAAGCTATTTAACATAATTAAATCCAAATTCCAAGCTGAATTCTGAGACACAAAGTGTACAATGTTATGTGTGCATCTTTCAACAATGAAAACAAAAAGGAGCTACTAAAGGGATAAGTGGGAAGAGATGAATCCAATCTACAGAAGGCTGAATAAGACTGTTAAACAGCACGGAAACCATGCCTCAAAAAGTCAAAAGAAATTGATTGAATTTGAAAAAACAAGAAACATCTCAGACATGTCAAAGGCCAAAAGCAATTATTTTCCCTTCAATATGAACCCTGAAAACAAGAAATCCACATATCCAGTAAATACGGAGGCAAGATCTTATGGTTTAGTTTAAAGACACAGTGGAACTACTTAGTGATAGCAGTCCTTTGTGCTAGTATTAGTAATATTAGCAGGCTATCAACATACAAGCAGCAGAATCTGTAAGTCAAAGCTTAATTTGTTTTATATCAGTTAGCACATGTAGTAAGGAATGTTGATGATGGTACCTTGTCACGGATACGCATGCTCATAATAGGAATATCAGAAATGAAAACAGTGTGATAGTTTTTAGCCACGGCAATGTAGTCTGCTGCTCCAAGCTGAAATGTCCACAATTAGATTAAATAAGACAGCATTCTGTGTGAGGTCAAAGTTAAAGATACAGTCTTGTTCTTGTTCCTATTAGATCGACGATCAGGTGAAAAAACTGCGAACACTGCAATATGAAATACAAATTCAAGTTCAAGCTGAGTACTCTCATACTTCATCTTAATTTAAATGACATTTGAGCTAAGACATCACTGAACTAAAAATTTATTGCGCCTCTTTTTGTTTTCTCTATAGTTCTAGCTTTGGTGAACTTCAGTTTGAATGGAACTACACGAAGACCATCAGAGCATATGAAACCAAACTGTCAGAATTCCAACTAGCCAACTATAGACATAATTAGAGGTTAAGCAAGTACTATCCAAACCAGAAATAGCAACCAGACTATCAACCTAATACCTGAAAAAAGACATGCCAAAAGTCTCGAGAAATGAAATGACAAGTTCTACAGTCGGCAACATCAAGTACAGCAGTACAGATAGTTCATCTCATACTTTATTTTTTTGTAACAGCATCTAATTTGATTAAAATTCGGCTTCTTCTGCACCTATTCTCTTAATTTTCTCCAGGTCATGGTATTTATTTTTGACATATGCATCAGATCATTCTCACAGTATGGTGCTTGCTTATCTATGGGTCCATGCATCAAACCGAGCTGAGAGAAGCCTAAGCTGGCTCTTGTGTATTTTCAGTTCATTCATTAGTCAAATTACTAACTTATTTTAAGATAAATTTTGAATGCAGTTAAAGAAAAAGGGAATTGAAAATTTTCTATATTATAATATCTGGAGCTTTTGAGGGAATGTAAATGTTAGGGCTGAAACAATTTTCATTGAATTTCAAGAATACCTTTAGTCACATGATTATAATTATTAATCACATTTCATATCACCACAGGCTAGGCTTAAATTACAATATACTTAGAAGTTCACTACATTATATAAGTAGAAATTACAAGAACATTTTGATTCATAAATGATCTTTTAAAAATGGGATACCGTGCCCACTCCTTCTTACACAACAGATTGTCATATCAAGTAGCAAACAAAATGCTATTTAGGTACTCAAATAAATGACAAGAATTGACAAGTGCTTATATCTGACTGATACAAATAAGCATGTACTGACCATGATGACAAGTGGCAAAAGCACAAACAAATAGATAAGAATAAGTCACTCATTAACAGATCTTTTTTCTCCACTATAAGTAAGTCATACAGAGAAAAGAAAAGGAAAATTCTGACTGACAAGAGCATAGTACCGGCCGACCACACAGATATTCAAAGTTGAACCGTGCCACCCCATTGCAGCTCTCAGGAACTTCCAATGTTCTGATAGAAAGCAAAGGACTATCATATGACAGATAAAAGGCTCTGTCTGACTTAAAAAATATCAAGGATTAATTAAAAATACCTTCCAAACATCACAGGAATAGTATGTGAAATGATGCTTCCTCTGGCCTGTTTACTAATTTTATTCCAGATATCCTCAAATTCTCGTTTAATGTTGCTATTTAGAGGCCAAATGTAGTGGACCTGCAATTGCATAATGGGAACAATCAATCAAAATAAAATGTATCTTAAGATCCTCAAGCATAAATAACATGCAACTGATATTTCTTCAGAACTACGATAGAGATAATCACATTAGAAATTAGACTGACATTCAAGCAATGGATATAAGCTATGACCTTTTGTACCAATTATTACATAGTTCATTTCCATTACCATAACAATGCTCAAAAAATGATGAAAGTTAACAAAGTAAAATCATCTTGAGAAACAAGACAAAGAGACATAAAGTGAATAGTAAAAGTAGATAATGAAGCAGAAGAATCGAGATTATCTCAGAATAAGCCTGGCATTTTGTGTAAATCTGACATTGAGAATGCATATGACCATGTCAATTGGGAGTTTCTTCTCAGAATCTTAAGGCAGATGGGTTTTTGGGAGAAGTGGAGCAAGTGGGTGAAATTTTGTATCTCTGCTGTTAAATTTTCTGCTCTTATTAATGGAGCACCTGAAGGGCTTTTTAATGCTCATAGAGGGATCAGACAAAGAGACCCTCTGTCCCCTTTCCTCTTTATTAGCTAGTTGGAGGCAATTTAGTATTCTGGACGAACAAGAAACAAAGAGTGGTTGTGAAGCTGAATTTTGAGCCATGACAATTGCAACTTGTGAACTTACATGGATTAAACAACTATTGAAAGAAATGATGTTTTGAGATACCACTCAGATGGAACTCGTATGTGATAATCAGGTTGCACTTAATGTTGTTTCAAATTCAGTGTCAGTGTGAGGACCAATCACATAATCAGTAAAATATTAGTCTCTCCAAGTAATTCGTAACATACAAAGTTATATTAGATCTATCTAAATCGTTCGGCCTTCTTTTACTAGATTTGGCATTGATTACACTAAGCTTGTCCATGTTTCTTCTCAAAAGTCCTATTTCCCCCACCCTTGGAGAGATGTAGCTTCTTAACCACAGGAGAGAGGCCTGCTTTTACTGCTTACAATGGGATTTAACTATCACATTATACAGGAGTGAGGAGACAAGGTGTGTATATGAGCACATATTGAGATAGTTTATCAGCGAATAGAAACAAGTAAAATTTCCTTAAAATCTTGCCTGGTCTATAGATCTCTGAGCAATGAGGCGGCGATAATCAACTTCACTGCCAATTAGAACAGTTTCACAATGCTCCTCAAGTTTTTTTAGTAGCTTTTGAAAGATCTCCTTTTGCATGCCATCCTGAATAACAAAGAAATGTCACAATAAATACTTGATCAGAAAAAAAAAAAAGTCACAGACAAATGTAACAATGTTTCAAGCACATTAAATCAGAGATTTCCATTTTATTCATCTTCCAAATCTAAACTTGCAACAAAAATCAAGCCAGTTGAGTATGGAAAATGCAAATGGAATACTCTTTAAGAATGAAAAAGAATAATGCATTGATTTTCCAGAAGTAAATGCACCTGGTTTAAGTCCGTTGGTGCACGATTACTGGTTGCCACCAGAACAGTTCCAGTACTCAACAATCTGCTGAGAATTCCAGATAATGCCACAATTGCAAAAACATCAACTGTCTGTCACCAGAAAAAAAGAGGCAATCTTCAGTCAGATTCACTTCATAACATACCCCAGCATAAATAGGTTGCTACAAGTTTTTGAGAGTTGTAATTCCACAACACAAATAGAGAGAAGACGGAGACAACTCGAGCAAATAATAGCAGACTTCCACATATACTGGATGGTGTACTTATAACAATAACATTAAACAGATTGAATGAGGCAATATATAATACTGAAGCTGAATTAACAGTAGATAATTTCTAATCATTTTCTTTGGATCCACTGTGTCTGATGAATTCATAAAGCCAGGTCCTGAAGACGTGAAGTTGGCAAAACCTAGTCCATTTCTCGTACTTAAGTTCAGTAACAATATACTGTGTGGTGGTATGGTTAGAAAAGTTCCTGTAAAAAAAGTCTAACTGTATTTACCTGTACTTCATCAAAGCAAAGGATGCTAGCACCTCTCCTACGATCAGCCTGGTTAACAAGAAACTTGTCAGCTACGTCCAGAAGAATGTTTTTCATCTGCACCTCTTGCTTATATCTTTCTTCAGCAGCTATCCATTCTTTAACTTTTGAATCAAAAGGAAGATTCATGACCCAACCAGAAATACTTGACTGCAGAGACTTTTGTTCCATCTGACTCTTCCAAATTTTATGCATATGTTCATTAATTTTTAGCATAGCCTGCGAATTGTAACATCTGGAATAAATCAGAACAGAGCAGATGACAAATATTGTGACCACAGAGCAGATTGATAGGATTGTTTGACCATTTCAAGTATTGAAATGCATGACATAGGCAGATTAACATTACAGTATAGAAAAACCTACAGATAATGCTTTGGTCATTTAATAGACATATTTCAAAGTTCAAACATGTTATACAGATTTCAATCCTTATGTTTCTAGGGAAAAAAAAGAGAACTTGACAAACTACTCGAGAGTAATCAGATATTAGGCCAGACGATTCTTTTCTTCAGGACCCATACTAGTGTTAGCAAATTTGTTTGTATGCCAGACCCACCTCGTGCCAGTAACAAAGACTGACAATATTTTTCACGACTATTAAGATAACTTCACTACAGAAGAAAAATGGTGGAATAGGAACAGAAGATATAAACAAATCCAGTAGCCCATTCAGGTGCCAAGAGGGTTTTAACATTTTGCGCATCAACTCCAATATGCTTTGCCTAATATAACATGGAATTCTTACTCATTTATCCTTCGTAGACAAATGTATTTTGATTGCTGATTATTATTGCACCATTTCATAAAAAGATCTAGGAGATTTTCCTATTAAGCAACTACCTGTTATCAGCTTCAGACAACTACCTGTTATTTTCTTTCCGTATTAAAATAATGTCGGTCAACCAGTTATCTCTCTACATGCTAAAATAATATCGGATACCACATGTCATCTACTTGTGGAGTTGTGGTTTTTGGGCAGACAGTCTCGCATTGCAAATTGTCATGTTTGACCTGTGACATTTTGCTTATAAGCACAATTGTGAGGAAGCGCAATTCAGGATAAGACAGACTAAATTGTTTCAGGAAATCGAGATGATTTTTGTCATGCATACGTAGAAACTAGAACCTGACTAGTATTGGAATGAAATGGGTCCTAAGAGCGTGGAAAGGATATATAGGGCTTATAGCTGACCCCAACTAGTTTGATTAATTGATTGATGTGTAGAATGTTATAAATCAAGTTAAAATATAAGGCCCAAACAAGCACTCACCTCGTGAAAGTGAAATCTTCTTCGATGTTTAACAATTCCTTCACTGGCCTTATAAAACATATCCATAAGCATTGTCTTCCCTACATGAAGTCCAATATATAGTCAGATTTTGTTTATGTCTGTGAGTGAAGCATGGCTGATACTGATCGTTAATAGAAGCTAATAAAAGAAAATTTTCATCATCATAGAAAATGAGGATGAGATGAATTTGTACAGCATGTATGAACAACCATGCAACATAAACAGACAAGAAGCAATTGTACCACTCCCAACATTGCCATATAGATATAGTCCTTTGGGGGCTGAAGGAGCAGCAGGGCGTCGACCGACTTGTGAGTCTAACTTCTTCTCGCGATTGAGATAGGAAACCCATTTCCCGACTCCTTCTTCCACATCTTCAGGTTTCCTGAGCCAAAAAGAAAATGACAATTAAATTACTGGCGGTGAAGAAGAAGCAACTGAATTTATACTTTATACTAATGTCAGTGATATCTCTTCTTGAGAAAAGAGAATGTGATAAACCAAACAATCAACACATTCAAAGTATCAAGAAGGTAAGACCACCCTATCCCTTCAATTCCTGATCTCTTTGAGAACCAAAACAATGTCTCTCACCTTGTTTAGAAAAAAACAAACATATTTATTTAAAGTAAAGAAACTCTGACCAACAAAAACTGTTGCACAGAAAGCATTTTCATAAGAATGTCGAAAAATGTACACTCACCGAGACATCCATCTTTGGAAAATATTGCGAGATTTGTTTATTGGTTTAAATGCACCTTGTTGTTTGGCCTCAGCTTCCTCCATAAGAAGCTTACGCCTCCGACTTTCCCTATTATCTTCCCATTGTGCAAGTTTTGCCTAAAAGCATGGAAATTAAAAATAAAGTCTTCGGAACAACATTGAATAGATTACTTCAATAAAAGTTCATCATCACAATATAAAACTCTCACATGATATTCCCCCATATCCTTTTCATATTGCTCCAACCTTCCAAGAAGATTTTCTAGTTCAGTAGCAACTTTTTCTTGGTAAGGATCATGCTGCAGCTTTCCCTGTTCAACAAGACTCCTGTAATGTGCAAGAAGTCCTGAAGAAAGAGCAGCATTACTTTGCAACAAGAAAGATTAAAGTAATCTGCCAAATGGGTACACAGTTTTTTCTATTTATTGATGTATTCGTTAATTATCAACATGGCACATAGTTCAGACTCAATTTTTCACTCTCTCATTATGAGTACGTGTAATTACTAATTAGATGAATCTTGCTTCGAATATAATAGTTTGTATGAGTAAAACTCAAGAAAAAGAACCAACTATAGACTTGACTGAAATATTTCAACAGGAAAATATAGTATGAAAATCTTTTATCAGCAAGAACATAAATGTCCTAGATTTTTCTTATCATTTATTAGGCAATATAAATGATCTACGCACAAAATGTTTATAGACGTTTCACATGCTGAATAAAAGCTACAAGAACTACATCGCAGTCCAAACAAGTTGGGGTTGGCTATATAAATCCTCACTGGCCATGTTTCTCCAATTCAAATTCATCTCAGGCCAGCATTATACAAAATAAAAATAAAAAGTACTAGAAGTTCTATATATCTTTTACTGGCATAAAAATCTGTATTAGGCTAAAAGACTCCTAGAATGCACAGAATCTAAAGTAAACAAACTTACATGACAAAAACACATTCATAACCAATTGGCATTGCCTACATAGATCTTTTTCTTCCATTGTGCCTAGATAATAGGTTTTTAGAGACGACTTCCTTCTATGTAATTCTAGGCCTACTTCATCCCCTTTAACACCTTCACTCATCACAGTATCACACCTATGGACCAATGCATCTGGAGGTCGACACATGACATGACCAAACCATCTCAAGCAACCTTCTTTCATTTTATCCTCAATGTGTGCTACTTGCACCTTTTGAAGAATATGATTATATTTCATAACATTTGTTGGTCTTATAATAGGTCCATAGAACTTACCTTTCACTTTTCTATGCATCCTTCTATCACATAACACCAGTAGCACCTCTCCATTTAAACCATCCGATTTTGATACTATGTATAACATCTTCATCTATCATTCCATTCTCCTAGAAGATATCTGAATCGTTTGCATTTAGGAATCACAACCCCTTATAATCTCACATCAGTGAGTTTCAGTCGTTAAGTGAAACACCAATGCCTCCTTTGTCTTTCTATAACATATAATGGACACTCTGTTACCTATTCATCAATTTAAATGGGTCACAGCTAAACAGATACATAATTTCAGAGTTGACTGCATACACTTAGACTAAACAAGTGCGGAGCAGAAGCTTACGGAAGCAGCAGATCTAAACACACCCAAATTGTATTATTTCTTATGCAGAACAAAATTTAAAAGTTTTCAACTTTCTCGAGCATTGCACCCCACAATCACAGTGTTCTAAGTATTCACCACTTATGGTTGTGGCAAGGTATAATAAAGAGGGGAAATAGAAAAGGAAGACGCAATGGGGATCAACCATGAAAGTTGCCTTGTCCACATAAAGAATTGAGCCTTCTGCTAGCGCCATCTATGATAAGCCTGAGGTCTATGGCCGTGATGAGTCACACTTTCAAGAATATACATAGTGGCACTAAACTAGCCTAATCTCGATGAGAAGAAAATGGCAATTGGCTACGAATTTAGCAAGTGAATTTCCCCCTTACACCCTAAATTTTACGGATTTACCTTCTCCCAGCTCTAGCTCAATTTGATAGAAAGTGAAGATTACTCACATCAGATTGACGAACAACTAATGGAATTCATTTAACTACGTAATAATTCCACAACAAACTCTCTTAATTAGAAAATCTTATCGTCCCCCCATATACTTTGTCTAAATCATATAATTGGGGTTACAATCACACACTTTACACTTGATTTCAATTTTCATCAGAACCTATTAATCATCAAGACTTATGTAAACACAGACACCTAAATTCATAGCTTATTCACTAGAAACCAGAGGGGAAAACCCCGAAACTCAGATAAAATTCGATAATCAGTCGAACTCCTAGAAGAAAAACGCATAAAAGAGCAACCTTTCCTATGTAATCAATCACATTTAAAAAGGTGCAAGAGACAATAATGAGGGGACTAACCATGATTCTTGGAGGGAGAAGAGCAAATATTGCTGTAAAAACAAAGAGCATTATGATGATTATTGCTGCTGCGGAATTTTGAGGATCTATGAGCGAATCCAATAGAAAGAAAAACAGAAAGTTTTATCATTTCACAACCCCTTTTTGCCGATAGTTGTTTGTTCGGAATCAACAGAGAAGAATGGGGTTCGGTTCGTTACAAAATTGCGCCAATTTGTTGAAGAAGAAAGAAAATGACAGACGTGGCCATACAAAGGTCCAGTCGTTTTTGTCTTCGCATTGTGTCTTCGATTCAATTAATCAAATGGCTAGTTTGTTACGCAAACTAATCTTATTACCGATACCACTGTTGGTGGCATGATTGGATTGTTTCGTCTAATATGTTTGAGTTTTGAGAATGAATTTTTTTGTGTGTGGCATAAATTCAAATTTAGTGAAACTTTAATTTTGATTTAGTCTAATTTCAATGCTACTATCGAATAAAAAAACCTTAAAGAGAAGAAGAGGAGTCTTCATAAATAGTTATAGTACTTTGTATCATAATTATGAATAGTAATACTTTGCCTAATTATGAGAGAGGTAAACAAGTTATATTTCGGTATAACCTTTATCTCAATTAAAATTGAAATACGCATATACATAATCACCTCTTTCTCTCTTCTAAATCTTGCTCAATTTTTTTTTCTCTCTCTCAATCTAATACATGAATATAATGTTTACTTTGAATGAAATATACAGATACACATTGTATCATAATAGTACGAAGTTCCTACTCAAGATTTTGGATATCATAATCAAAATTAGCCAAAGTAATTTCATCTTTTTTTGGTACTCATATTCAAGTACATAACTAATAGGTCCATATCTTATTTCTTACAAAATAATGCGCAAGTTAGTGCTCCTTTGTTTTTCAAATGTCTTAGAATGAAATTCGTATAAATATGAAAACTATACGAAATGTAACATAGCTAATGATTCGAAATATTTTTTGGATAATGAAAGTAGAATGGATTAGCGTTTGTCGCCATTGATGGCATCAACAAGATGCAGCATTTACCCTCAAAATCAAAGCTATTCCGTTCACTTCACACATCACTATCACTATCACTCACCAGCAAGAACCGAGCAGCAGAGCAGAATTGCTTATCTCTCCTCCAACTCTGCGATTCTCTGCCTAAACTCCTTCAACTCCAATCCCATATCTTCAAATTAGGCCTACAAAGTAACCCCCTTGTGCTCACAAAATTCACTTCCATTTCCTCTGAACTTAACGCTATTGCCCACGCTTCATCATTCATCTTTTCCCCATATGTTGAAACCCATTACTTTGATACCTTTCTTTTCAACACCATTATCAGAAGTTACGCTGTAACTAGTGATTTTAAGGATAATGCTTTGTGTTTGTATGGCAAAATGTTAAGTTATGGTATTTGGCCTAATAAGTTTACCTACCCTTTTGTGCTTAAGGCTTGTGCTGGGATTGGTGAGTTGAAATTAGGCCAGACTGTTCATGGGTCAGTGGTGAAACTTGGGTTTGATGATGATTCTCATGTTTTGAATACTATGGTTCATATGTATTGTAGTTGTGATGGTGGGGTTGAGTATGGGCGGAAGGTGTTTGATGAAATGCGTAACTGGGATTCAGTAGGGTGGAGTGCGATGATAGGTGGTTATGTGAGATGGGGTTTGTCTAGTGAGGCTGTAGGGTTGTTTAGAGAAATGCAGGTTGTTGGGGTAGAACCTGATGAAGTTACGATGGTTTGTTTGTTGTCTGCGTGTATAGATTTGGGTGCGCTTGAGCTAGGGAAGTGGCTCGAGGCATATATCGAGAGGGAGAATGTTCCAAAGAGTGCTGTTCTGTGGAATGCTTTAATTGATATGTTTGCAAAATGTGGTGATGTTGATAAAGCTCTGAGTTTGTTCAGGAGCATGAGTCAAAGGAATATTGTTTCTTGGACTTCAGTTATAGATGGTATGGCAATGCATGGCCGGGGAACTGAGGCTGTTTCTTTATTTGAGGAGATGAAGAAAGATGGGGTTGTACCTGATGATGTTTCCTTTATTGGGTTACTTACTGCTTGTAGCCATTCGGCTTTAGTTGAGCAAGGTAAGGGCTACTTTTATTCGATGACAAAGGAATTTGGGATTTCACCTAAGATAGAACACTACGGATGCATGGTTGATCTGTTATGTAGAGCTGGACATGTGCAAGAAGCATTGGATTTTGTTCAGAGAATGCCCATTAAGCCAAATCCAGTAATTTGGAGAACACTTATTACTGCTTGCCGTGCTCATGGTGAGCTAACGATTGGTGAAAAAATAACAAAAGAGCTGATAAAACATGAGCCTATGCATGACTCTAATTACGTAATGCTTTCTAACATTTATGCAAAAATGTTTTCTTGGGAGAAGAAGACCATGATTAGGGAAGTTATGGCGAAGAAGGGAATGAGAAAGGTTCCAGGGAGCACTATGATTGAACTATACAACGAAATCTATGAATTTGTGTCAGGAGATAAAAGTCATAGTGAGTACAAAATTATTCATCAGATGGTGGATGATATTGGAAAGGAGATTAGAAAAGCTGGATTTGTTGCTTCAACATCAGAAGTGTTACTTGATATCGATGAAGAAGATAAAGAAGGCGCTGTAAATAGGCATAGTGAAAAGCTTGCTATTGCATTTGCCCTTATGAAGACACCTCCTGGAACTCCTATCCGAATAGTGAAAAACTTACGAGTCTGTGAAGATTGCCACTCTGCAACTAAATTCATCTCGAAGACTTACAAGCGAGAAATATTGGTCAGGGACAGAAACCGATTTCACTGTTTCATAGATGGGGTTTGCTCATGCAAAGATTTCTGGTAGCTTAATGTGCATGATGTTGTAATCAATATCAGTCATGGCAACCAGGAGTGTCTTTTCATGAGCATTGTCAGCTGAACGGCTAATCCAATATGCATGGTCTTCTTGCGTAAACAATGGAACTAAAAGTATGATGCTACAAAAGGATATTCATTTTTTGAACGGTCTTCTTGATTTTCTGAGTTTCTTTTGTATCTTTGTCTCTCTGTGGAGGCATTGTTTCGTTGGAGACGCTGTAATCATGGCATCATTGGCTTCCTTAAACATCGTCACGAAGGCAGGTATACTCAATTGGTTGTCTTTGACTGGTAGATGACATTAATACTGAACAAAGGTGATGGATGCATGAGGCTTCTACAATTGACAAACAAAATTAGTGCTCATAATAATAGTTGGAGAATATGCGTGAAGATGCATTGAGAAGGGAAGCCTTGTAGCAACTGTAAGAGTTGTCCCCGTGTGACCAAGATGTCATGAGTTCAAGTCATGGAAACAACCTCTTGGATTACATATAATGGATCAAATATGATCTGGCCCTTCATTGGAGACTGCATATAGCCGGAGCTTTGTGCTAGTGCGCGAATTTTTCATCTCCAAGGAAAGATATATTTTGCTAAAAAAAAAAAAAGCATACCGTTGGTTATTGATTATTCACTCTGCTGACAAGAGAGAGTTGATCGAATGGTAAGCTGCCTTCAGCTCAAATCCTAAAGTTGTCCGCTCGAGTTACAAGGGAGCAAAAGGGCGGAAGTTCCTAGGGAAATATAATTTTCTTTAAACACTAATGTATTACAACTTCCATTACTCATTAAATTCGTCCATACATGAAAATAATAATGAACAAGAAGACAAATGACTTAAAAGTATAACAGTTTTTGCGCAGCTGCTACACTCTAGCTTTTTTACCTTATCGCACCTAGTAAAATGATCTTTCACGTGAAGCATTCTCCTATTTTTTTTGGGTGAAAGCTAGCGCGCAAGGCTTGCTTAATCAGATACACGGAAACAGGACATAGAGTTAACAATCTATCAATGTCACGCTGAAATGTCTTTTTAACTCTTGAAAAATCATGTTCCAAACACCCACAAGAATCATAAAATGAACTAGAATTCAAAATACGTAAATAGTTCACAAATAATACTCGTGACTAAGGTAGTAAATATTGGAATAAAAGTTGTATGTTTGTCTAAAAGTTGGCAACATTTTTGGCTTTAAAAATTACAACTTTTATTGCAAGAATCATCACTTCAATTGCATTAAAGTGTGTTATCAGTAAGATTTCCATGAACTTATGGCGAATTTACTCAAAATTTTAACGTAGCAGCAGAGAATTATTTATGAATTTTTGAAATTTAAATAGAGAAAAAAAAATATTAAAACGAAAAAAAGTCAAAATTGCCCTTGCGCACAATTTTGTTTTTGCCCCATGTTAATAGTTGGGATGAGTATTGCCCTCATCGTTATGCAAATTGGTTTGATTTGGTATTGATTAAAGAAAACGGTATCAAATCAACGTCTAGATATGTTATAATTTTAATATATTTTTAAAAAGATTATATAATACTTTTTTTTTAAAAAATGTCAAAGAATATTTGTGATTCTCTTATGGGATGTTTAATAAAACTATATAGTGCATCTACTTTTATGTACTCTAATTATAAATAATGCTTAATTTATTAGCTAACCGTTATTGAAATGCGTCAATTTATTTCTTCTTGCATATTCAAATGTCAAGATATATTAAACTCTTATATTTCTTCGAAGCTATGGTATATTATCGATAATTATAAATATTAAACGCAAGTTTATTAGTTTTTCTTTATGTTGACTTTTATGTTTAATTAGTAAAATTTTGGTTAAATTTAAACGCATACATAGACTAACAAAATAACAGTATGACGTGTAAGGCTGTTCAAAATCGAATCGAAATCGATAACCTAAATCGAAAAAAGGTTATTAGTTTATCAGTATTGGGTTATTGGTTTAGCGGTTTTGATAACGGTTTTGATTTTTTTTGTTATCGGGTTATCGGTTCTTAACGGTTTGAAGTTTTTTCTTAGCAGGTTAACCGATAACCCATAGTAAATTAAATAATTATATTTATACCATTTTGTATATAAAGTCTTTGACTTAGAGTTTGATTTCCTACTTTTATTTTTGGTTGTCTCAAACACTTGGTTATTCTAGAATGTAAAAGTGTTTTGTTTTTACGCAAGATGTAACTTATGAACTCATGTGCATGGTTTATTTGGTTTGTCACCTTGTTTTTAAGTGATTTTCAATGTTTTTTTTGTGTCAAATCTTAACGGTTAAACCAATAACCGATAACGATCAAAAACTGATAAACTAATAATTGATAAAGCCAATATCTTAATGGTTCTATAACAGTTTAGCATCTCTACAAACTGATAACCAATAAGCCAAATCGATAAACTTCAAAACCGAATCAAACGATACGCAGCCTAATTACGTGTACGTTTATCAATTTATGAATTACTACTAAATATAATTATGTGTACGTTTATCAATTTATCAATTACTACTAAATATAATTATGTGTACGTTTGTCAATTTGTCAATTACTACTAAATTTAATTAATTTATTACCTTCACAACTCCTTGTCCCTTGATGAAGAAGAACTTGGTATAATATTAACTCTTTAACTATAAAATATGAATTTAATTTGCAGTCAAAGATAATATCTTTCTTTAGATATAATCCACTTTAATTTGCAACTAATATATAAAATTTAATTACTTCATCATACCCTTTTGTCAATATTTCTATTTTCTTCAAACCACAACTTTAAAAAAAAAAATACTTAGTTCAGTGAATCACCCTTCTTCCCTGTACCATTCTGTTCTGTTTCTGTCAACAATAGTCCTCCGCCTTCTTCTTCATCATCCTGCTGAAGCTGACACTTCTTTTCTGCTTCTTTTGCCTTCAATGTCTGCAATTTCTGATGATTATAATAAGCAACTCCCAAGAATGCTAACCCATATCCAACCAAATTCAATGGAGTCACACTATCCTTAATCACAGACCAAGAAAATGCAATAAGCAGCCAATCTTTAACAACCCCACCAATATTCATTGTTAAAGCTGAAGTCTTTCCAACAACCAAGAACACAGCTAAGTTCAATGCAAATGCACATAAACAATTAGTACCAAAAACCATAAAATCAAAATCAAAACCAAAACCCCTTTCTTTAAAAACTGGAAGTTCAACAAAAACCCATGGAATTGACAAGAAAACAAAGCAACTTGGAGCAACATAGTAAAATGTAGCAATAGGGTTTAGCTTAATTCCCCTTGAATTCAACAAAATCTGAATCAAGACCAATCTAGTTGCTTCAACTAAAACAGAGAGTAATTGAAGTGAAACCCCAAAAGAATCAAACTTTGATTCACCATAAGCAGCAATAGCAACCCCAATTGAAATTGCCAACATATTACACATGGTGGATTTCTTAAAACTCTCTTTTTTCAACAAAATCCCAATTGTGTAAACAGCAACTGGCATTAGGGCTTTAAGCATTTGAATGAAGGAAACAGAGAGGTAAATATAAGCTGAATTTGATAGCCAGAGTGAAAGAGAGTAAAGGGCACCAATGGGTAAAACGCAAGTGAAATACACTCTGCGGGATAAGGTAAAAAGTTCGACCAATTTGAGGATACGTACGAGGAAGAAAGCTAAAGAAGAACAAAAACCCATGTGAATCATTGTTAGAGAAATTGGAAAAGGCCAATTGTAGAGCTTTTTATCAAGAATGTATTTGTTGTATACAATGACAGTGCCGGAGAGGACAATCCAGATTGCTAAGTAAGTATACGAAAGAATTACTTTTTTCAGTACTCCGCCGGAAAGGGTGGCGTTTTTTGTCATCATGGTGGCAGTTCACGGCGGAGGAAGAGGAGGATTTGGTTGTGTAGAATTTGAGGAGATGGGAAAAAAGTGAAGGAAGTACTTGTATTATATGTAGGAAAATCTAATAAACCAATTTGAGTATAAGTCTAATTATAGCAAATGTTATTTAACCCAACAAGAATACTTAAAAATTGTAATGTAATCACGAGAATCTACTTCCTCCGTCACAAAATAAATATTATTTCATCCGTAAAAACATTAGCTCAAAATAAATATTATCTTACAAATTGAAAAACAAAATTAATATATTTTCCTAACTATATCTTTATATTTCATATTCTTAACGTTATTCAATTTTTTAAAAAAATATTTTTTAATTAGGAGTAATTTAATAAACTATATATTATATTTATTAATATTTTTAATGAATATAAATTTTACTAAGATGACCCTTATTTTGAAAGAAAAAAAAATAGTTATAAAGGATATAACATGAAAAATATAATATTGATATGTGCTTGAAAAATATTACACTGAATATTTAAGGATCGTTCGATATAAATTCATATATTCAATCAAATATAATATAATCTAATTCAAACTTGTTTTTTAAACACTTCATCTTATCAATTTGTTCAAAAATTATGATCGCAAAATTATAACTTTGAGATAATTTAGATTACATATCAAAGGACCATACTTGATGTTTATATCTTCCTTCTTTTTTTTTCTTCTTTTTTTTTTTTGTTATTTTTGTCTAAGAGCTTCTTTATTTTTGACTTTCTTAGTAATAGGAACTTACAATTTTAAAATTGAAAATAAAAAATATTTATCGCTTGAATAATTTTCTCTTATCACTCCGTGTTTATAGCAAAATATAGATGAATGATATATGCTTATAGATTGACTTTTAACACTTAATTATAGATAATTAATGAAATTATTTAACTATAAACAACTTATATATACAATAAAATAGGACAGAGTCTAAACTCTGATACTTTATTTTTCAATAAAATATTTGTTACTACTTTATTTTTAAAAAAAATAACACGTGTTTTTATCTAATACTTCGATATTTACTAGGTAAGGGGATCATATTGTACCTAGGGATAAGTTGTGAATTTATTTTTTCACTAAAGTGAAAAGTGGAGGAACGTATTACAAAAAAGTGCAACTTAAAGAGGAAAATCAATTGATACTCTTTAGTATCTTCAGGCAAATAGCTGGTTAGATATTTTTAATATCCAGTTAATATACATGATTATGCTCATAAAATACATGAATTAAAGTTCTAGTTAATTTTCTATTCAGAACAATCTTTAAGATAAAATAAAAACCATAATCACTTTTAAAATGCTTCTCCATCCTTACCCTTATATAGCTTTAGCAATCAGCCCATAGCTATTTGCCAAAAGATGGTCAAGTTTTCTATTTGTGGCACTTTGTTCTTCCACATGCTGCCTCATTTAAACCATGGGTGTCAAATGAAAGGTCGGTTTAAATTTGAACGGGTCGAAATTGACATACAAAAGTTACTTTAACTCAAAGGGGTAAAAATGCATATCATAACCTAACTCATCCAATTCTTACTAAATTTTAATTTTTTACTTGTTCTTCTATAATTTATTACTTCCTCTATCCCATTTTATGTGGCACCCTATCCTTTTTAATACATCCCAAAAAGAATGTCTTCAAAAAGAAAAAAATTCACCATCAACCACACAAATATTCAAGGATTATTTTAGACCATGAGTTGCAATAGTCTTCCTTTTTTTCTTAAACAATGTGTCAAGTCAAGATGTCTCACAAAATGAGACAGAGTAGTACCTAATAAAACTTTTTTTTTAAAAATTATACTTGCATATAACATCAAATTAGAAAATATCCTCAAGAACATGTATCCTATAGAATACAAATAAGAGTTCTAAGCACAACAGGGTAACATATAATCTATTGATGGCCTCAGAATTATTTCCCAATTCAATCAATCAAAACACCAGGTTATCATCTAAATAGGTTTAAGATATGCTAGAAATACATGCCACAAAATAGAATCAAGAATACTGTAACAAATACACATGCAGACATATGTCAAGCATAACAGTAAGTGCAGAAGGTACAAAAAACATAAACATGAGGTTTTAGGCAACTCAACTTTTTCGAGATGGGTTTCCTTGCGGGTGTACCCACTTGTTTTCCTATTTAACTTGTATTGGAAGATGGGCAATGTGCTTCCAATGAAGTACACTTTTACGAGCAAGAGATAGTTTCACTATCCATTGTTAGCCTTATAAACAGCAGCACTGTCAGCTAAGGACAACAAAGTGGGTCACTAATAAGCAGACCCCTGTCCAGCAGTAGCAACACGATAACAACCGTGACCATTTCTAATGGTACCACTGTGTATCATCAATTAAATCCAAGGAGATGGAAGCATTGAATGTCAGAGGCAGGTCATAAAATTCATCATGCCTAACTGAGAAACTCCACTCCCCATAATGATATCAACAAAATTCTCTTCTCAAGTACCACCGGTGAATTCCAGCGGGTTTCCAAACATGATCCCAGCAGGTAGAGCGCTTCAGGAAAATAGCTCTAGAAACTTAAATTAAACAGATATTATGTTTACGTAACAACAGCTAACAAGAATATGATTCAAAAACTAGGCATAATAAATCATTGGGAAGTATAAATTATAAAGCTTAACAAGATAACACTCAGACATTTGTCATGTTCCTCTTAACTGACGAGAAACAGCATGGTTCAACTAGGGTACAGCAGTCCAGCAGTGTCAAAGCATATAGTAGTAGGCCACCATTCCTTCAAATTAGAAGGTCTAAAAGGCAAAGATAGGCGATAAACAAAAGCAAACATCTGTCAGTTCCCCCCATCTTCAGGCAAAATGACTTCAATATCCGCCAGGACACTCTCATCTCACTAAGATGGCACTGCATAAACAAACAAAAAATTGTTAGCCCCAGATCAACTTGATTAAAAGCATTAAGATATTGCAGAATTCCTCTACATGGGATCAACCCATTACAGATATCATAGCTGAAAATATCCATAAAACCCATTTAGCACAAAACTAGTGGTGAGGAACAAATGTTAACCTTCAAAGATAAGGGTCCAATATACCCAAATTGAGCTGGCATTTCAAAATAAATCAGTAAAAAGGAGCTAACTAATCCACCCTTTGCTTTTCGAGAAGCACAATTCAGTTCACAAGATCTAAGAGCCTGTTTGGATTGGGCTTATTTTAGGTGCTTTTGAGCAAAAATAGTGTTTAAGCACTATTGTAGTGTGTGGGTAAAATTATAGAAGTGCTTATAAACACTTGTTTTTAAGCCAAAAGCCATAAGTTAGAAATTCTAACTTGTGGTTTTTGGCTTATAAGTCATAAGCCAAAGCTAATCCAAACGGGCTCTTCAAAGTCAATAATAAACTAGCAGATGCATGTTTCTCATCTATATTCCAGTTCAGTTTTTACTTGAAACTTCTCTAGATCCAGTCAATCTGCAAACTGACAATCATGGGAGGAAAGGACTACTATTCACGTCTAGCACATAACATTTTGTTTCTTTTATAGAAGTCAAACTGCAAGTTTAAGTAAATCATATGCCAGTCCAATATCTTCATGAAGCTACATAATCACAGCAGACAAATACTACTCAAGGCCTCTATATAAACCATGAGATGTTCTAAATGTGCTTCCATGAGTTACATAGTCAGGCAGAAAAGCACTTGCACACCAAGAAACATTAAAGGCATCAATAAAGTAAACACCAAGGAGGAGGACATACTGTATGTAGAAGTATCAATCTGCTCAGGAAGCTCTTTTATGTCTACTTCAAACCTTTCCTGAACCTACAATAGTGAAGCGCAAGCAACTTAGAAAATTATGGACAATACTTCCATAACAAGATAAAATATTCAACAGTCCCCAAACCTGATTAAGAACTTCAGAATCTGATGCAGAGGACACAAATGTAATGGCAAGGCCTTTCGTTCCAAACCTACCAGCTCTACCCACCTATCAATGTTTTCAAAGACA
>JAJOOR010016795.1:0-27120 GCA_036250505.1 Solanum acaule
ATATATTAAAAGATAAAAACTATGAAATAGTATAAGAAATATTTTAAAATTATATCAAAGTAAATATTTTTATGTATAAAATAAAATTTTAAAATTACATATATAATGTCGGGTTGGTTTGATCTCGGGTTGATTTTTTTTAGTTAAAAGCAAACCAACCCAAATATAGTCGGGTTTTTTTTTCAATACCAAACCACTAGTCGGATTTTATTTTTTTTTGGTTAACTCGGTTTGCGGTTTGGTTCGATTTTCGGTTCGATTTTGTACACCCTGACTTCCATTGTTATGTAATAAGAAGTCTAATCCTAATTAGACAAAGTCTACTCTAATATTTAAATCTTTAACCCATATCTTTTCCAACTTGTACCTGGGTTTATAAAAGTCTGCACATGTGTTTAAAAAACTTATTTGTGCATTACTAACATAATGCTTATATACATTTGAAGATCCATCCAATTGCATGGCGCTTTGTGGTTCTGAAAATTCTTTTATTACATCTAGAGGAATGATACATCTATTTATTATACTTTTTGTGCATCATGAGTTTACTAGAGCTAGGGTTTCTATTTCGCAGTCCTGAATCTTTATTCTAGTTAATATTTTTATGGTATTAATTTTCTTGTCTTCATTACAAATTAATCCTTCAAATGACTTGTAGTCTTCTTTTTCATTAAAAAGTTCTATTTCTAATTCTGGCTTTGTAATTTGGCTGGTTTTTTCCACTTCTTTTTGGCTGGTTTTTTCTATTTTCCCATTCCCTTTTTCTAGTATACCTATTCTTTCCTCTAAACTATCAATTCTTTCTTCTAAAGATTTTAATGTTTGTTCTTTTGTGCTTATAGTCACATCTATTATCTTAATATTAAATATTTTGTCAATGCACCTAATGCAACCTTCGATATAGCAATTCATGCATTTGGCTCTTCTGTCTTTACTTGGGTATCCTGTGCAATTAAAGCATCGTTGACTATCTAATCATTTTCCCTTGAAAAATTGGTGATTACATTGTATATTAACAAAAGTATAATCTTTTATATTTAAGTCTATCTTTTCTAATCATATTTCATTTATTAAGGTTTCTTCTTCTGAATCAGATGAGTCTTGTTGTCTTCCTTCTAGGACATCTATGCTTATTACTGAATATAGACTTTCATTATCTGACATATATTCATCTACATTTATCAGGGTCTCCTGGAAGTCTTCTATAAGCTGGGCATTTCTCGTTCTACTATTATTTCTTCCTGGACAAGTATTAGCTAGATGTTCTTCACTTCCACATGTAAAACAAGCTAGCCTATTTTTGTAAATTATGTTATTATTATGTTTTCTTACATGTCTATCTTTATTTAGATAAGGCTTTCTAGCCGTTGATTTTCTTAGATGATACTTTTTCCTAGGTTTGTATTCTTGGGTATTTTGATATGTCCTTTTGTATTTTCTTTTTGGTGTACTTTGATCATAACTTTGTGTTGTATATATATTCTTACAAAAATTAGTCTCGTGTTGCTTTAATTGTTTTTGTATTTGTATATTCGTACATTTCTCCTGTAATATTTTCATAACATATTGTATTTTATGTCCTATGAACCAGTTTACGTTTGGATTTTGTATTACTCCCTCTCTTTTGTTCCATCTTTCTTCTATTTCTCTTCCTAAGGCTCCAGGGAGGAGTTTGTTAAAAAGTTTTTTTTCCTAAACTTTGGTCAAATGCATTACCACTTATGGCGCAACAATAGAAATAGTCTTTTAAAAAGTTTTTTATATGGCTCCAATTAGTTATACTAAGTTGTTCTAATTTTATTAATGCATTCTTTTGGAATACTACCAAGCCGCTATTTGGGTCTTCTCCTGTTATTAGGCTATGTATTTTATTAGTAAAATTATACGGGTTTGGTCCCATGTTTACTAGTTCTTGGAATTCTTGAGGGTAAGCTACTTTGTATGCTTCCCATACTCCTTTAATTGATTCTCCTAGAAAGGTCGCCATGTATCTATGCATAGTTTCCGCATCTGTTTCACTATAATGGTGTATATAGTCTGCTACTACTATACCTTTCCACACATCTATTAATGAATTCCATAATTGAGGGTCATGAGCTGCTATATTTAATATTTTTTTTCTATCTCCTCCATCTTGGAGTTTGATAGGAGCTACTATTGGCATTCTTATTCCTATGGGTCTAACCATTTATGGTTCTGTGGCCAGGTCTTGTCTTGTCTGAAGACGCGATGTCATGGTAAGTTAGCTATAGTATATTCTACTGGTGGTACTGGGGTTGTCTTTTGAAAGGGGCTTGAACTTGTAGAAGCGGTTTTCATAAATTCTTTTTAAACTACGTGTTGTTTCGTCATCGCTTTCTTCGTCTTCTTCCTGTCTATACCCATAATTGTCTGTTTGAAATTTGCATTCTCTAAGGTGTTGTTCTACTATAGAAAATTCTATTCCTCCTAGTTTACAACCTTTACATTTAAATAATGTTGTTCTATCTAATTCGTGTATCTCTCTGGCCTTTGCTATTGATATATCTATTTCATAATCTTCTTCTTTTATAATTTGAATATTCATTCCTTCTATATTTATGGTTGTTTCATTGTCATCTAAATCCTCATCTATTTCTCTTTGGTCTGTATATTTGTAGTCAGTGAATCGGATTGAGGTTTGTCCTTTATTATTAGTATATGTAAGGTGGTCATTAGGTCTTAATACTTCCTTTTTACATAATTTTTCTAAATTCCATTTTCTACCTGCATATTCTTCTGAGTCTTCTTTTAAAGGTTTCATTAATTTTATCCCTTTATTTCCCCTTAATCCTACTGCATCATCTATTTTAATTTTGAACCATGAACTGCTATTAGTAGCTAATTTCCCAATGAAGTCAACACATACTAGAATATTATTTCCGTAGTTCATTTCTTCGTAACCTTTAGTCTGAATTCTTATTTTTATGTATTTTCTAAATTCATTTGAATTTATCATGAAATCTGGACTATAGTAAAAAATTCCACCATTGTTAGTCATATCTACTTCTGTTAAACCTATTATGGATCTTTTTGATTCTGATCTTCTATTATCATATAAAGTAATTAGTATTTTAGTACCTAGATTTTTTCTAGTTAATCCTTTAAGTCCAATTACTACCAATCACATATGCATGAGATTCATTCGTCTTTTTTGTATTTCTTTCATAGATTCTTTGCTAATTAAACTTATATTTCCACTATCGTTTTTTGATACGCACAAATGTTCTTCTCTATAATGTCTGTATAAGTGTGTTGTTGAAGAAAATAGTCATGTATTATATAGTACTTGTGGATTTAATAGTCTTAATCTATTTTGTTGGAAAATTTCTATATCTTTGTCTACGTCTATTGTTTCATCTAATTGGTGACTGCTACTGGGTCTGGATGAATTCATTATTCTAGCTAGCATATTGTTTCCTAGTCTATCTTGAGAGAAACTGACCCTTTGTCTTTATTGGAAACTTCTATTCCTGTTTGAAAAAATGTCCATGCCTTATTCTTTTTTGTTATTCTTGGTTTATCTTTTTGTGGGGTTATTTCCGTCTTCTTGAGTTGTTCTATTAGAGCTTGTATGTTGTTGTCTTGTTTTTCCTTTTCTTTAGGATTTTTAGCTTCTAATAATATGTCTAATTTCTTGTTTTTTTCGGCTATTTTATCTTCTAGCTTTGCTATTTTATCTTCTAGCTTTTTATTTAATTCTAATAATGCAAAGATTATTAGATTGTTTTGTTTTACTCCTATCAGGTCTATTTTTTCTGGTGGTGTATAATCTGATAAACCTTCAGGATTAGCTTGAAATTGGGCTGCTCTTCTTAGAATTTCTTGGTAAAAGGGATCATTCATGAAAGAGTTAAGTCTTTTAATTTAATTAGTTCTTTTTTAATTTCTCTAGTTTCTCTATGAAGAAGTTCTAGTTGGTTATTTATTGTTTCTAGTGGACTATTATTAATTGTGTTATTTTTTGCTAAGAGTATTTGTACTTTTGAATTTATATCTAATTGTTAATTTTTGAGAAAGTCGAAATTATGTTCTATTGTTTCTAATGATTTATTATGTTTATGTTGCAGGTTTTCTACAGTTTCTATTAACTTTAGTAATTCATCGTCTTTCAATTGAATGTGTTCTGTCAAATTTATTATTAGATTTATAATAGTATTTAAGTGATGGTGATCGTTATGTAAGATATGTTCTCCTTCTATGAAGTTACACTTAATTACTGATCCAAATTTTAGTCTTCGATATTTTTTTTTCTGAGATAACTTCTAAGTCTAAATATTCTAACTTCTTTATACTTCCTATTTTATTATTTTTATGCTAAGTACAAGATTTTACTTTTCCTGTCATGTCGTTCTAGTCTAGTTTATTGGATATAATGGTTAATTCTAGCTCCTATTATAGGTAATTGTAAATTTATTTGTTTAATTTCTTGGTTTATTGAATTTATTTCTTGTGTTGAAAGTATGTCTGAATATAGTTCTAGCTGTTTTAAATATAGTTGTCTTTGCTCTATTAAGAAGTCGTATATATTTGAATAATTTTCTTTTATCCGTAACAAGTACCAAGATATTCCTGGTCAATTATTAACTGTTTTTCGTAAATTATGAGTAAAATCCTACTCAGTACTCCCTCATTCAGTTCCTTTATCTAGTTTGGTAGTTTCTGTTATTAAATCTAAGTAATTTCTCCCAAAATTAATTTTTTTTTAATTATGATGTTCATCTCTCTTTACTCTACTATGTTCATCTCTTTCCCTTAACCCATGTTCCTAGTACCTGCTTCTTTAACCACACCCTGGGATACACAGTCCTTTTGGTTCCCTGACCATGGCGTGCTTTCAACTTCCCTAGGTATTTACAGGTTAATCCATCGGGGTTACTAAGAAGGTAATGAACTAACAATTTACTAAGAGTAATTTAAACAGTATATGAAGATCATAGTAATATAAACATCATATTATACAGTCATTATAACATTACATAACAATACATAATATAGGGAGAAACTTACTAAGATCTAGAAAACTGATAACTACTTACATGATAATGATCGGAATGAGATTTCCCTTTCGAAAGGCCCCGTGGGACCTTGCAGCTACTTGAGAAAATAAAACTTTCACTCTTTTTACACAAAAACACTCACACTTTTTTTTTATATGTAAAAACTGAAACTCTCAATTGCTCTACTTACTTTGCTCTCTTCACTCCTCTCTCTCTCTGCTCTCAGTTTATTTTCTGTCTTTGTTGCTGGCCAATGGTCTCTTATTTATAGCTGAGAGGTCGGACTTGAAATTCGGATTTCAAATTTTAAATAAGTTTTCTTCACATGTCGGGTGCTCATTGGGACCTATCGTCACATGGCCTTTGAAAACTTTCTTCAAAATAATTGTCCTTTGTCGGTCTCTTTTGAGTAATGGAGTCTCTTTTATTGTTTACTTTAAAGTAATGGCGTAATATGTCATTGCTTACGTATCCTTTTTTGTAGTCTTTCTGGACGTCATTGCTTACGTATCTTTTAAGTATCTAGGTTGTGTAATGCTTCTGTGTCGAAACTCATTCCTGAATCATCGTCTTCATTGGGGTTTGAGCAAATTGATCCATTGACGGATTGTACTCGTCACTTCTACTTCCTGAATCCTCGGGATCAGTAGTTCTGGTTCTAGTTCTAGATTTGGGTATTCTTGTATAACTTCTTTAGTCTTTTCGCTGAGTAACTTGTAAAGAGAACTTTGTACTAATCTTTCGATCTTTTTATCTTTTTTTTTTCTTTTGAGTAGGAATCCTTTAGTCTTTTTGCTTGTCTCCATTCCTATTGTGGTTATAGTATTGAAATTTGCTGGTAAAATTCTCACATTTTTTGGCAAAGTGTCAATCATTAACAGATTTGATAAGTCTTTACTTATTACCGTTTGAACATGACTAGTTGTACCGTTAGCTGATACAATAGCTCTTTCTACATTCTTTGGGGAATGCACACCCGTCTTATCCATTTTAGAGTGAGATGGAGAACTCTTTTGTTCTTTAGGATTGTCTGGTTTTTGTAATGGTATTGTCTGGTTGATATCAAACTGCAAAATCTTTATTCTTTCTTCTAGGAAATGGACATGTTGGGTCAATTTTTCTTTTTATTTTTCAAGTCTGTCAATATTTTGATTTTGTCTTCTAAACCTTCTGTCATTAAAGAACAATGATCACAAAATATGACTTTGTCTGTGCCTTTCTTGATGTTGTATTGTATGAATGGTCTTGTGGTTTGTCTTAATGTTGGACTTATGAAATAATTTGGCCCCAAAGTTCCTCTTGCATAGTCTAGGGCTTCGTTTAAATCATCGAACCCTTTGAAGAGGGGAGTGGGAAAGTCTTTTAAAGAATCTATTAGTTCAGTCCATGTCTGGAAAATACCTGCTAGTCTTCCTTGAACCACCACATAGAATTTGAACTTTTAATTCTCAGTTTTCTCGGTAAAATAATGGCTTAGTGAATTTAGTACGGAAATGAAATAGTTGTTGTCTCGTGGTATTTTATTGTTATGGAAATATTACATAAAATACAACATGTGTATATATATATATTAGATACAAAAGTTCCGCCAATTTCGGGCTCAATATACATTATTTTATTTGTTTAAATTTTATAATTTTAAGTCAATTAATTTTATAATATTTTAAACGTACTTTTTGAATATATATGTGACACATGTGATATTTTGAGAGTCCTAATTTACAAGCAACCACAATAAATCTAAAATGACTAAATTATCCTTAAACTTAGTGGATATTTCTGGAAAGCGCACATGTCAATCAAGACGTGTGTGTTTGTTCCCTCTTATATATATATATATATATATATATATATATAAATAGCAAAACTACCCACACATTAAAAAAATCTGTTAAATGAACATATGCTTTAGTTTTTAAAAAATAAAAAAATTATTTTAAATGTGTTTTTTCAAAATAAGTAACCAACTCACGTAACTATTTAAAAAAAAGGCAAAGTAGTTACTTTTTTAATTTAAATTTAAAGTGGTTACCTAAAACTATTCTACACATTATCTCTACTAGTATACGTACCCGCGCGTTGCACGAATATTTGAAAATGAATATTTTTTTAATTTAAAAATAATTCATATGAATTATTATTGAGTATTAAAATTGCAGGTGCAATCATATATAATGTTTTGATTTTATATTAATAGTTGATGCTAATAAAACTTTATCCTTTAAAGAGATCACACATTTTTCTAACAACTTCTATTTTTCATTGTATAATGAAAATTAATAATAGCATATGTGGTGTGTGTTAGATTGAAATTTGTGTTAATTAATTAAATTTAAAATTTATAGACCGAATTTGAATTTAGCATTAAAAATTATAACTCTAACTTTAGTAAAAATATTAATATAATTTGCAAAATGTATTGCAACCTATTAGCACATAAAGGTTTTCTCCGGTCTTCCTCAAAAAGATAACTTTAGAGTGCAAATCAAACTCATGATAGGTGAGTAAAATCATACGCACATGGAACAACGATTTGTTGTGCTCTATTGTTCAACATATTGAAATACTCTCTCTGTCTCATATTAATTGATCATTATACTAGAAATAGTTATCTCATATTGGTTGATCACCTTACTAAATCAAGAAAGTATTGATTAAAAATTTTCTATATTACCCTTGCAATTAATTATTTTTGAAAGTGTTCATATTTGTTTGTAAAATTTTCAAGAAATTTTAAAGGGGTGAATTAGTAAAATTATCTTCTTATTAATGATTTCTTAAATAGCGTGTGAAATGGAAAGTGATCAACTAATATGGAACGAAGGAAATAATTACTCTTAGAAGTATTTTGTTTGTTTATATATTGATTGAGTACTGAAAATGAAAATTTTCTCATTAAAGAATAAAAAGATAATTTGATGTACAAAATATTTTAAGTTAAATAATTAATAGTGTTTGAGGAATCTCACTTTTGTAGATAATCTATTTTAATAAGTATTAACAATTATTTTTTTCGTTGTTTCAGACTCTCTTAGAGAATAACTCCAAAAATTATAAGTACGAAGAAAGGAATACTTTTTTGATATGGAAATAAATTAAAATGATGGGATTTATTAGCAATTTAATAATATTTGAACATATCTAAAATGAGTATATAAAGGTCCCCATCATCCCAAAGTATCTAAAATTATTAACTTTGAACTATGTCTATATATTATTAATTTAGAATTAATGGGGCAAGCTATATATCAATTTCTCTTACCAACATTTGAAGTGCAAGGGGGTATATATATTCCTTTGGTATTATTGTTATACATATATTAATTTTGTGATTGCTATTGTTTGATGAAAATTCTGATTCCGATAAGAAAAAAGTAAGTAATTTTATGGGGTAATTTATTTAGAGAAAATGGCTAAATGAGCTCCCAATCTATTATTGGATTCTCAATTACACACTTATACTTTACGAGGGTTCTATTACCCCTCTGAACTATTTAAAATTAAAATTATTATCTCTCTAAATGCTTACGTGGCAAAGTGAGTGTATTTCACTCTCGTTGAGAGAGTGAAGACCAAAAAGAATTATTAAAGCTTTATTTTTAATATTGTTTTCATTTTATTTTTTTAATTTTAAAAAGGAAGTCAAATTAAAACACCCAAAGTAATTGAAAAATTTAAACAAACAAAATCAAAACAGAAAAAGAAGCTACAGAACAATTTGTAAACTAAGCTCCTTTCTTCCTTGGAGCTCCAAACGCCGGTCCAACGTCGCCGCATTGATGCCGAAAAATCGAGGTACATAGTTGAAGCCAACCTCAATCACACCAAACTTGAAACTCCTATGAAATTGTCAGCTATATAACTCCCATCATCATAGATTTGCCATGGAAATAACACAAAAAGCTTGGATAAATTTCATCCAAGACAACTAGCTCATCTCTAATTTCTTTTCTTCTTCTTAGCAACTTAGTAGAATATTCATGTCAGCCATCAAATTTCACCATCACGATCTGAAAATCACCACCACAAATCATAGATAGAAATCTCTTTCCCACTCTCCATAATAAAAAACTATTAAGTAAATTACTTTACACCCATTTTCAAAATCAACTAATAGTCATTAAAACTCCATTGAAATACCATTTTGAAGCTATTGTAACAAACTTTTTCAGTTAACAAAATCCATTCAAACAACTTAATAATGATGGAAATCTCTAAAAAAAAAAAGTTCTCAAAAATTCCTCATCGGAAAAGATTCTGACGGACAATTTATTTTTTAGGTCAATTAAATTGACATTAAATCTTATCATTTATGCACCTATTCCGTGACCATAAATTTAATAATAATTTTAGATTTAATAAAAAAAGAATTTAAAAAGGAAAGAAAAAAAGAAAAAAAGAAAAAATGACATTGATGTGTTCAGGAATTTAAAGAAAAAGGAAAGAGAAAGGAAAGAAATGTCAATAAAAAAGGTAACAGAATAAAAAAAATAAAAAGTTACATGTGTCAAACGCGTGAATTTCAATGATTAACTTAAATGTGGTTGTGACTTTTTAAGGAGGTAATAATTTCATTTTTAAATAGTTTAGGGAGGTAATAGGACCCCCGTAAAGTATAAGTGTGTAATTGAAAATTCGGTAATAGGTTTGGGGGCTCATTTGATCATTTTCTCATTTATTTATATTCAATAATTCATTCCTATAAGAAAAAAGTAAGTAATTTAATGGGGTAATTTATTTATAGTCAATAATTTTATTTTATTTTTGGGTGGATGGGAGGATTTTTAAATTTTTTTTTTAAGGTGTCAAGGTGTATTTCTTTTCAGTTATTGTGTTGCCCGTAAGTACTGTCTGATCGAATGAGAGAAAGTATCATATGTCACTTTGAAATTTAACATCAAGTGAATTCAGTCATATATGACATAAATTTCATAATGAAATATTGTCTGAAGTTTAATTAAATGAACTTCAAGTAAAATTTGTTGAAGTTCAGTTATATATGTCCTGAACTTCATGAAAATGTAGTTGATATTTAATTATATACTACGTAAATGAATGAAGTTCAGCCATATATAGCTTGATTTTTAAATAAAAATAATTAAAGTTGTTTGCATCTAAATTATCTGAAGTTAAAATTTAACGAGTTAAACTTCAGACATATTGGTTTGAACCTTATATTTAGTAGGCATGAAATCAATTTAAAATGACTAAAAAGGAGTAAAAAGTTAAACCTTATGTTGGTTATAGACCATCCTAATTTAATTTCGGTCAAGATCAACTTATTCCTTTATTAATACATGGGTTAATTTTGAGAATCAAATATTTTTTTTGGATGCAAGTTATGAAATGGCCTAAAGACCAAATAAGAAAATATTATTCACCACTTTTTATAATTGTTGGTGCTATTATGGTGAATGATGGTGGTGAATATAGATCTTTGCCCATTATAAAAAACTTTATATATATTAAGCACAAGTGCTACTTTTAGAGCACAAACTCAACATGTAAGCCAAGTATTTTATTCCCAAAAATATTAAAAGAAAAAAAAAAAGAGAAAAAATTCATTGCTTTCCCCTTTTGTTGGTTAACTCTATCCACTAAACACATCCAAAGTAGAGTATATCATAATTTTCCATAAGGTTAGCTAATATATTTATGATTATATTGTGGCATCTTTTCTATTTAAAAAAAATTGAGTATGCTAAACAGCTGCAAAAAATAAAAATAAATAAAAAAGTTCAAATATGTCATTAATTTGAAATTGATTAGATATGTGTTTGCCAATACTTTAGTTCATATATACACTCTTATCGTTCAGTAATTTATCCAAATATATCTTGATTTAACTGTAATCTCTAATTGACATAATTAATGGATTAATAAGTGAAAATAGTCACATATATGCCCTTAAAATTTGTGGAGAGGAGGAACTATATGATTAATAGTTGGTTGAGAATTACGAGCTCTCAAATTCAATGGTCAACAAAAGCAAAAATATAATTGATTTATATATATTTGTTCAAATTTAATTGGATAGAGTTATTTGATATCAATATTTTTAAAAGTGCTTTGGGATGAGTCTCAGAGCGAGGCATGCTAAAAATACTTCGAAGCGCAAATGAAAGCCTTAGATCCATAGAGCATAGCACAAATGAAAGACTTAGATCCACATAGAATAGCACAAATAAAAGACTTAGATCCATAGAGCATACTTTCTAGATTTAAGCATAAGCATCGAGCTTAAAAACATAAGCCCCGAATGACAAAGCATTGGCTCAGAACATAAAAATGTATGGCTCAAATGTTATATTTGATTTTTTTCTATTTTAAAAGTATTTTTGCTATATATCATATATATTTTTTAATTATGTAACACTATTTATACTTTATACCATTATGTTTTCATATTGTTGCGATTTTTACTAAATTATGTAAATAAAGAAAGCAATTCTTATGAAAAATGACACACTACGTAAATAATGTTCTTAAATAATTATGCCTAAAATTGATAAATTAGAAATTTCATAACATTATATTCATGATATAACTTTTATTTATTGTTTGTTATTGCTTTTAAATATTTTATCCACATGACTTATGCCTCAACCCATAAAACATAAAATGCCTCACCTTGCCTCCCCCGTTTGCTAAAAACACCATTTGATATCTATACTAATAAAAAAAAAATAACATATCTATTATATAAAATTGGTCGAAATACACAAAAGTGCATAGTGTATTTATAAAAAAAATTGTGAAATGGGAGAAGATAAGTGCATATATTAGGCACAAGCAACTTAAATAATTACAACATTACTTAATCAAATCATTGCATTTCCAAATTCAAAAAATAAAGAAAGGATAAAAGAGAAGATAGGTGAGACTAATCTTCGTTTTTAGTTAAAGGTCTCAAATTTGAGTTTCTTCTAATATAACTTGTCTTTGTTAGAGAATAATTTATTCTCTATTATTATACTTTTTGATGCAAATCTAATTTTAATTTAGATCTTAGATTTGAATATGACTTTTTCTTAGTTAACATTTATCTTTTAATGTAAACTTTTCGATACATATACGAATTTAGTTGAATATCAATAAAAATATCAAACACAAATAAAAAAATGAAAAAGAGAAGATATGTATGCAGAAAAAAAGAGAGCTGTTCCAATTTCCCCTTAAAATCTTCAATTGATGCTGTTGATGGTGGAACTTTACGCAATCGCATAATATCCTCTTCTTACCCATTTCCCATTATCCCCACCCCCCTACCCCACCCCCTACCCTACTCTCCAACCCCATTATCATCATCATCAAGATTCCTTTTTCCACTTCCTCCATAATCATCTCTTCAATTTTTACATATATTGCTTGTTTAATCTCATTGTTTCTCTTCTTCTGTGCTGTTTATTCAAAACCCCATTTCGTTTTTTCTTCACGTTTCTACCATTTCAGGTCATAATTTAAGAAAAGGGACAAAAGGGTGTTTAAATTTTGTTTATTTTCATTAATGGTTTGATTCAAAGTTTGGGAATTTTCGACTCTTGATTTGGGTTTTTTTGTTTTGGGGTGAAAAGTTTGATTTTTTTTGTTAAAAATGGGTAATATGGGAAGTAGTGGTGTGAACGGCCGGCGACGGAGTAGTAGCCGGAGGAGCCACCCACCGCCGCCTCCACAACCACAACCGCCGCAGCCGGAGATAAACGCGAACAGGTATGTGTTTGCGGCGGCGACGCCTTATCCTACTACTCAATATCCAAGCCCTAATGCTCCGCCGTATTATCAATACCCGGGTTACTATCCGCCTCCGCCGCCGGCGATGCCGGTGCCGTTACCAGCTTCGTATGATCACCACCATAGGATGGACCCGGGTCATGCTAATTGGGTTAACGGGCGGTACCCTTGTGGACCTATGATGCCTCCACCAGCTCCATATGTGGAGCATCAAAAAGCTGTAACAATAAGGAATGATGTTAACTTGAAGAAGGAGACTCTAAGGATTGAGCCTGATGAAGCTAATCCTGGCAAGTATCTTGTGGCCTTCACTTTTGATGCCACAGTTCCTGGGAGGTAAAAAAAGTTGTCCTTTTTTCATTTTACCTGTTTGTTTTTTGGTGAAGTTTATGCAAATTTGATGTTAGTATATGGTATCTGCTTGAGTCTTGACTGTTTCAGTTGAAGTGTATTCAAATATGTGTAGTAGTATTAGTACTTGTTCATGAGCCGAGCGTCTATCGGAACAACCTCTTTATCTCCCAAGGTATGGGTATGGTCTGTGTACCGCAGACTCGGCTTGTTGAGATTACAGTGAGTAGTGAGTATGTTGTTGTTGTTTATTAGTACTTGGTTCATAAAGTTGAAATAAACGAGTTTCAACTTGGTACTTTTCCATCTGAATACTTTAATTTGATTGTTTCTTACAGGGTCAGAGTTAAAAACTTCAACTTGACTCTGGTATTATGTTAGTATTGTGGAATATAAGTTAAATAATGGTTTAATTGGTACCTTTCCCTTGAATTCTTTAGTTTGATGGTTTCTTACAGGGTCAGAGTTAAAAACTTCAACTTGACTTTGGTACTATGTTAGTATTGTGGAAAAAAGAAGTTAAATAATGGTTTTAGAAATTATCGGAAACAACCTCTCTACCTCTCCCAAGCAGTGGCGGAGCCACCTTATCATTAGGGGTTCATCCGAACCTCCTTCCGCCGAAAATTATATTATATTTACATGGTTAATAATTTTTTAGGTATATATAGTAGATGTCGAACCCCCTTCGGCTACTTCGTGTGTCTATTTCTTCAGATTTTGAACCCCCTTATCGAAAAATTTGGCTCCGCCACTGCTCCCAAGGTAGAGGTAAGGTCTACGTACACCCCACCCTCCTCAAACCCCACTTATTGGATCGCATTGGGTATGTTGTTATAATGGTTTGGAAGTTAGTTTGATATATAAGAAATAAATTCAATATTTGGGAGTTTCAATTTGGTACCTTTCCATTAAGTTCTTTAATTTGATTGTTTCTTGCAGGGTCTATGTAAAAGACTATAACTTGACTTTAGTACTATGTTAGTATTGTGGAAAATAGTTAAATAATGGATTTGGAAGTCAATCTGATATATCAAACATGATATTATAGTTTATATTTGAATAGGTAAGTGTATTTAAGTTCTTGAAGTATGTATAGTATTGTATGATAAAATTCTCAATAGAGTGGTGTCCAACATCTTGGAATGTTCCAACTGGGGTGAGTGTCTGTTTAAAAATGTGTCGGAGGGAGAGGTGTACTAGATTTATTTGTTCAAGAAAGTTTTAAACTTTTTAGTCATTCATTAATTTTGGAAACACATATAGACACTAGTAAGATTATTGATATTGGGTTTGCTAGGGATTAATTTGTACTCCTGCTTTCTGTGAGACAATCTTTTGACAACCTCCCGAATCATAACTGCAGATGGATACTTGTTGAGAGAGAAATTGGAAACTTGATCAGCAAATTTTATTTTAACTTGGACATTAATGTAATTTCATTTTGTTGTTACCAGTCCTGCAATCTCTTTAACAAGCTTGGATGAGTAGATAAAGGTGTCTATTTTAGAAAAAACAAATGAGAGGTTTCTGCTGCTAACTTTGAGGATCCTGTAGAGCGTGTCTTAGCACCAGTGGCAGAGTCATCTTTGTTCAAGGGAAGTCAATTGACACCCCTTCGTAAAATTCCAAAACGTAGATAGGTCAATCTTTTATTTGTATACGTTGAATCTCCTTGGCTTCTTCATCTTTTTTTTTATATATATTTTGAATCTTCTTACCGAAAATCCAGTAATCCTAGTTCTGCCACTGTTTAGCACTACTTTGGGTCTAATTAATAATTACTCGTCTACAAAAATTGGAAGTGGTCTCTTGTTTAAGCGCTGATGTTGAAATCTCTTGGTATGTACTAAATAGCAACCAATAACTTTGGTCTTAATACAAATTATTGTTTTCTTTTTTTATGAAAACGGATGGGAGATGGTAAGAATTGTTTTGTCAGCATATCCTGCATCATTGTGTAGCAGCGTCAAACCTCAAAGAGGCAGTTGATGTGTGCAGTGCTCTCCTTACAGCTATCCCTTTGTTGTAAAGAAGAAAATGATCCATTGAATCTCATGTTGAGACACACATTTAGAAGAAAAAATATAGTATCATCTGAGACTTGGATATGCAAGTAATTTGATAATCAACTAGATTTTTAGTTTTCTAAAATGATAGTAATATACTAGATCAATTACTTCTTAGAATGAATATATCATATATTATCTTGCATGCCTAGAAGTTCCACAATGGTATTTTATACTGAAAACTGAGGCAGTAATTCCCGACGGTTGAGATCTGATGTGCTTGCAGATGGTACAATAACCAGGGATCAATGGAGGTGGTAGTAATTTCCAGGGAAAAAATATAATCACTGTGGTTGCTTCTTCTTTGTTGGTCGTATGGAATCTGTGTTCACTTCTCAGTCTTCAGTCATCTGTTGCTGACTCTTAAGAGTAGCATGTACAATGTTGATGACTGTTGGACTTATTAAAGGAATGAGTTTTGTTAACTGTGAGATACTCCCTTGAGATACTCCCTCTGTTTCAATTTGTTTGTCTGGTTTTGACTTGGTACAAAGGTAAGAAAGTAAGAAGACTTTTGAATCTTGTGGTCTTAAACATGCCGTGTGGAAAGTTGAAATTATAGAGTTGCAAAAAAAGGAACGAGGTAGTTTCAAAAAAAAAGAAGGAACGAGGTATTTTTTTTTGAAACGGACTATAAAGGAAAGTAAGACAAACAAATTGAATCGGAGGGAGTAGTAATTACTAAGAACGAGCTCTAATATGCTTACAGCGTCTAGGTCACTCACATAAGAATTATCAAGTAGTTTCTTTGTGCTTGTTTGTTTATGAAAATTGTAGTTGCTTGTTATTGCTTGGCAATATATTGTTGACTCTTCAAGTGAAATTTAGGTGCTTTCAACGGGAGCTAATCCAAAGTGTTTTTTGATCTTTTTTCTCTTGCAGCATGACTGTCATTTTCTTTGCAAAAGAAGGTGAAGATTGCTGTTTGACTCCCATGAAGGAAAGCTTGCTTCCACCAGTAACTTTTGAGTTTCAAAAAGGTTTAGCTCAGAAATTTAGGCAACCATCTGGAACTGGCATTGATTTTTCAATGTTTGAAGAGGCAGAATTGTCCAAAGATAGTGAAGCAGATGTGTATCCACTTGCGGTCAAGGCGGAGGCAAAATTAGATAACCCAAGTGAATCAGAGGACGGAAGTGCAGCATCAGGATCCACTAATTCACAGATAACTCAAGCAGTTTTCGGAAAGGACAAAGGTGAGTACCATGTTAGGGTGGTGAAGCAGATCCTCTGGGTCAATGGCATGAGGTATGAATTGCAAGAGATTTTTGGGATTGGTAATTCAGTTGAAAGCGACTTCGATGGAAATGATCCTGGAAAAGAATGTGTGATATGCCTCTCTGAACCTCGGGATACTACTGTACTTCCATGTCGGCACATGGTATGATTCTGCCCTTTGTTACTAATTTATGTTGAGTTTTGATCTCAATATGTTCCCAAACACTTGCAATGTCATGATTATATATAGTATATAGTTTATGCAGCCTGCAGTTAACAGTTTTGCTAATAGAATCTGAAAACAATTCCTCCCGACACTTTTAAGTCTTCCTAGGGTGTGTTCAGTATGGAGGGAAAATTGTTTTCCAATTTTTCATTCTCGATTGGTTAAACTTTTGAAAAATATTTTCTCTAGGAAAACAAGTTTCTTAAAACTGAAGAAAATGGCTTCCTTAGTGAAAGTTCTACAGCTGGTGTTCCACATTGATGGTGTCCTCACCACCCTCTAACACACATCATCTTCACCCCCATCCTTGTAGCCCCCATCCTTTCCACCTCAACACCCTTACGCCCACCCCTATCTCCTATATTATTTGTCTAAATTCAATACAAACAATTTCCTTCCTACCGACCACACCCCTAAAGTTTACCATTTTCCCTCTTGGTTGCTTCGTGACCTCTCCGTAGCACACCTCACACTTTCTCTTGCCACTGGCTGAGTGATTTAAGATGTCGATAGAGCTGATATTGTTAAGCAGGCATCATTTTAAGCTTCATTTTATCCTGCATTTCACCGCAGGCATTTATTGATCGAACAAGCCATATATAAGAACCTGTTTCTAGGTTAGGGCTTGTGTCTCTCTATTGGGCGGAGCTTCAAGTACTTTCTTTACTGACTAACCAATTTTCAAATGTTGGAGTAGATCCTAAAGGAGCTATGACGTGCTATCTTGAATTGAGATATTTTTGCTCAACTTCCCTCCGACTCCGAGGAAGCAACCACCCCATTTTTCACCTTGAATTGATCAAAATATGCTAAATTTCTTATTTTTCATGGAGGGATTAGATCCTGCATTTCTCTTAGTTAACAAAACTCTAGTATAATGTACATCACATAATTGAGTATCTTTCTTCACGCAGTGTATGTGTAGCGGATGCGCAAAGGTTTTGAGGTTCCAGACGAATCGCTGTCCTATCTGTCGACAGCCAGTTGAACGCCTCTTGGAGATCAAGGTCAGCGAAGGCGCAGCCGAAGAGTAAAAATAGGAAGAGTTGCCAGAATCCACTCTTGTATAAATATCAGTGTTCTCTTGACCTTTTGGTTTTCCTTCTCTATCCATCCCCCCCCTAGCAGAAAGTCTCTTAGTAATAGTTTGCAAGTGGGCTACCAGTCCTACAAATGGATCATCAAGACTTGCTGTTGAGTTGAGCCCCCCTTTTTTTACATTTTCTTTTGAGTGTTTTTGAATTCCCTGCAAAAAAAAATTCAAAAAAAGTTAACTATAACCTAGTAAATATACTGCTTGCTTGGTCAATCCTCTGATCTACATTTGGCTTCTATAGTTAGCCATGCTCTATAGTATCATTTCATTATAATAGCCATGTTTAATTTGGAATCTATCCGTTTGTTTTATGTTCTGTTATATTATAACTCTCTGTAACAACATTACGATGTAGCAGCCACAAAATGTTTGAACAAATGATGTTATAATAGAGAGGTTCGACTAAAGTTTTGCTCCGTATATCTTGTCATTTTGTTGTCAATATTTTCCTTTCAAACCTGCTTTGATAACACTTTTTTTGAGTTCGGGTCTATTGGATATTGTTTCTTTGCTTTCATAAAGTAGGAGCAAGGCTGCGTGCACACCACTTGTCCTGAATTCTACAAAGTTTTGGTCAAGTTGGAGGAGTGCAATAACTGTGTTTGGTGATCAGATGCACATTTAGTCTCTTGATACTAGATTCATTGAAACTTGGTATTTTTAATATGGAGCATAAATTTATTTAAAAGTCAGCTACAATTATATTAAGTAATAGATTCGTAACTTTAAATATATTTGTTTCAAGCTAAGAACATAAAACACAACATAAATTTGTGATCAGCTTTTTTTTTCCTTTTGTGATGAATTTTACAAGATAAGTATAGGGCTTTTGGGATGTAGAACTTAACAAGACACTATACTGTTCATTCAACTTGTCTTTTAGTTATAGAAAAGGGACCTCAACACATGATATGCGATGTAGGTGTACGTCACGAATTTTAATCATATTGTAGATAAAAGTTCGATGATAAATTTGGGATGCACATCACTTGTCCCGAACTCTACTGAGTTTTGGTCTAGTTGGAGGAATGCAACAACTGTTTTTGGTGATCAGATGCACATTTAGTGTCCTGATACTAGATTCATTGAAACTTGGTATTATTAATATGGAGCATAAATTTATGCTTAAAAGTCAACTACAATTATATTAAGTAATAGATATGAATTCGTAATTTTAAATATATTTGTTTAAAGCTAAGAACATCAAACACAACATAAATTTATGATAAGTCTTTTTCCTGTTGTGATAAATTGTACAAGAGAAGGATAGGACTTTTGGGATGTAGAACTCAACAAGACACTATATTGTTCATTCAACTTGTCTTTTAGTTATAGAAAAAGGACTTCAACACATGATATGCGAGGTAGGTGTACGTCACAAATTTGAATCATATTCTAGACAAAAGTTTGATGATAAATTTGGGATGCGCACCACTTGTCTCGAACACTACTGAATTTTGATCTAGTTGGAGGAGTGCAACAACTGTGTTTGGTGATCAGATGCACATTTAGTCTCCTGATACTGGATTCATTAAAATTTGATATTTTTAATATGAAGCATAAATTTATGTTTGTCAACTGCAATTATATTAAGTAGTAGATATGAATTCGTAACTTTAAATATAATTGTTTAAAACTAAGAACATTAAACACAACATAAATTTGTGATAAATTTTTTTTTCTATTGTGATGAATTGTACAAGAGAAGGATAGGGCTTTTGAGATGTAGAACTCAACAAGACACTATACTGTTCATTCAACTTGTCTTTTAGTTATAGAAAAGTGACCTCAACACATGATATGTGAATAGGTGTACGTCACAGATTTGAATCATATTGTAGATAAAAGTTTGATGATAAATTTGGGATGCACACCACTTGTCCCGAACTCTACTGAGTTTTGGTGTAGTTGAAGGAGTGCAACAACTGTGTTTGGTGAATGGTGATCAGATGCACATTTAGTTTCCTGATACTAGATTCATTGAAACTTGATATTTTTAATATGGAGCATAAATTTATGTTTAAAAATCAACTACAATTACATTAAGTAAATAGATATGAATTCGTAACTTTAAATTTGTTTGTTTAAAGCTAAGAACATTAAACACACCATAAATTTGTGATAAGTTTTTTTTTTTTTTTCTGTTGTAATGAATTGTGCAAGAGAAGGATAAGGGATTTGGGATGCAGAACTCAACAAGACACTGTACTGTTCATTCAACTTTTTATTTATAGAAAAGGGACCTTAACACACAATATGCGAGGTAGGTATACATCACAGATTTGAATCATATTATAGATAAAAGTTTGATGATAAATTTGGGATGCACACCACTTGTCCCGAACTCTACTGAGTTTTGGTCTAGTTGGAGGAGTACAACAATTGTGTTTTGTGATCAGATGCACATTTAGTTTCTTGATCTAGATTCATTAAAACTTGATATTTTTAATATGGAGAATAAATTTATGTTTAAAAGTCAACTATAATTATATTAAGTAATAGATATGAATTCATAACTTTAAATATATTTGTTTAATGCTAAGAACATTAAACACAACATAAATTTGTGAAAGTTATTTTTCTGTTGTGATGAATTATTCAAGAGAAGGATGGGGCTTTTGGGATGCAGAACCCAACAAGACACTATACTGTTCATTCAACTTGTCTTTAGTTATAGAAAAGGGGCCTCAAAACATGATATGCGAGGTAGATGTATACCACAGATTTGAATCATATTGTAGATAAAAGTTTGATGATAAATTTGGGATGCAAACCAGTTGTCCAGAACTCTACTGAGTTTTGGTCTAGTTAAAAGAGTGCAACAACTGTGTTTGTTGATAAGATGCACATTTAGTCTCCTGATACTAGATTCATTGAAACTTGATATTTTTAGTATGGATCATAAATTTATGTTTAAAAGTCAACTATAATTATAATAAGTAATAAATATGAATTTGTAATTTTAGATATATTTGTTTAAAGCTAGGAACATTAAACACAACATAAATTTGTGATAAGTTTTTTTTTTTGTACTAGAGAATAATATGGCTTTTAGGATGTAGAATACAACAAGACACTATATATAATATTCATTCAACTTGTCTTTTAGTTATAGAAAAGGGACCTCAACACACTATACGCGAGGTAGGTGTACGTCACGAATTTAAATCATACTATAAATAAAAATTTGAGGATAAATTTGGGATGCACACCACTTGTCCCGAACACTACTGAGTTTTGGTCTAGTTGGAGGAGTGCAACAACTGTGTTTGGTGATCATATGCATAATTAGTCTCTTGATATTGAATTCATTAAAACTTGATATTTTTAATATGGAGCATAAATTTATTTAAAAGTCAGCTACAATTATATTAAGTAATAGATTCATAACTTTAAATATATTTGTTTAAAGCTAAGAACATTAAACATAACATATATTTGTGATAAGTTTTTTTTTCCTATTGTGATAAATTGTACATGAGAAGAATGAGGCATTTGGGATGCAAAACTCAACAAGACACTATACTATTCATTCAACTTGTCTTTTAGTTTTAGAAAAGGGACCTCAACATATGATATGAGAGGTAGGTATACATCACTAATTTTAATCATATTGTCGATAAAAGTTTGATGATAAATTTTGGATGCAAACCACTTGTCCCGAACTTTACTGAGTTTTGGTCTAGTTGGAGGAGTGCAACAACTAGGTTTGATGATGAGATGCACATTTAGTCTCCTGATACTGGATTCATTGAAACTTGGTATTTTTAGTTATAGAAAATTGACCTCAACACATGATATGCGAGGTAGGTGTACATCACAAATTTGAATCTTATTGTAGATAAAAGTTTGTTGATAAATTTGGGATGCACACCACTTGTCCCGAACTCGACTAAGTTTTGGTCTAGTTGGAGGTGTGCAACAATTCTGTTTGGTGATCAGATGCACATTTACTCTCCTGATAGTGGATTCATTGAAACTTGATATTTTTAATATGGAACATAAATTTATGTTTAAAAGTCGACTACAATTATATTAAGTAATATATATGAATTCGTAACTTTAAATAAATTTGTTTAAAGCTAAGAACATACACAACATAAATTTGTGTTAAGTTTTTTTTCTGTTGTGATGTATTGTACAAGAGAAGGATAGGACTTTTGGGATGATGAACTCAACATGACACTATATTGTTCATTCAAGTTGTCTTTTAGTTATAGAAAATGGATCTCAACACATGATATGCGAGGTAGGTGTACGTCACGGATTTGAATCATATTGTAGATAAAAGTGTGATGATAAGTTTGGGATACATACCACTTGTCCCGAACTCTACTGAGTTTTGGTCTAGTAGGAGGAGTGCAACAACTGTGTTCGGTGATCAGATGCACATTTAGTCTCCCGATACTAAATTCATTGAAACTTTGTATTTTTAATATAGAGCATAAATTTATGTTGAAACGGCAACTGCAATCATATTAAGTAATTGATATGAATTCGCAACTCTAAATATATTTGTTTAAAGGTAAGAACATTAAACACAACATAAATTTGTGATAAGTTTTTTTTCTATAGTGATGAATTGTACAAGAGAAGGATAGGGCTTTTGGGATGCAGAACTCAACAAGACACTATATTGTTCATTCAACTTGTAGTTATAGAAAAGGGACCTCAACACATGATATGCAAGGTAGGTGTATGTCACGAATTTGAATCATATTGTAGATAAAAATTTGATGATAAATTTGGGATGCACACCACTTGTCTCGAACTCTACTGAGTTTTGGTCTAGTTGAAGGAGTGCACAATTGTGTTTGGTGATCAGATGCACATTTAGTCTCCTGATACTGGATTCATTGAAACTTGATATTTTTAATATGGAGCATAAATTTATGTTTAAAATTCAACTAAAATTATATTAAGTAATAGCTATGAATTCGAAAGTTTAAATATATTTGTTTAAAGATAAGAACATTAAACACAACATAAATTTGTGATAAGTTTTTTTTCCTGTTGTAATGAATTGTACAAGAAAAGGATTGGGCTTTTGGGATGCAGAACTCAACAAGACACTATACTATTCATTCATCTTGTCTTTTAGTTATATAAAAGGGACATGAACACATGATATGCGAGGTAGATGTACATCACGAATTATAATCGTATTTTAAATAAAAGTTTGATGAAAATTTTTGGATGCACACCACTTGTCCCGAACTCTACTAAGTTTTGGTCTAGTTGGAGGAGTGCAACAACTGTGTTTGGTGACTAGATGTACATTTAGTCTCCTGATACTAGTTGAAACTTGATATTTTTAATATAGAGCATAAATTTATGTTTAAAAGTCAACTACAATTCTATTAAGTAATAGATATGAATTCGTAACTTTAAATATATTTGTTTAAAGCTAAGAACATTAAACACAACATAAATTTTTGATAAGTTTTTTTCTGTTGTGATGAATTGTACAAGAGAATAGGGCTTTTGGGATCTGATCTATGGGGTGTTAACCCTCGAAGGATGGCTAAGAATGTCTATTAAAAGGAGCGGACCGATGGGATCGTTTTTCAAGTACGAATAGAACGATCTAAAGGGGTTGTGCAACCTAGAGAGATGGCCATCTGGATCCCCTGGGAACAGGTCGTAAAGAAGTAGATGGCTCGGCTCCACTGGGAGATGGGAAACTATATGCGGAGTTAGAGGCAGAGGGACTTGTACTTGGCTAACCGTCAGAGAAATGGTGAGTAGATTGTTCGATAGCTTACCCACGAAGATGGATTTTATTCTGGTCGGCCACCATAGTACTAAGACTGAAAGCCTGCTAGGCAGTCTACACAGAAGGGAAGTCACCAAACGTGGGAAAGAGTACCTTTTTCTTACTCGAAGGAACCGCTACCATAGGATTTAAGACAAGGATGCCTTATTGTTTGGACTTTCATTAAGGATAGACCTCTGTTCATTCAACTTGTCTATTAGTTATAGAAAAGGGACCTCAACACATGATATGTGAGGTAGATGTACATCACGGATTTGAATCATATTTTAGATAAAAAATTGATATTAAAGTGGAGAAAGATAAAATGACAGTTTATTATCCTTTCCCTTCGGGTTAAGGTTTCAAATAGACAATAGAACAATAAATTTTTGAGAAATTTCTTCTCCTTTTTTTTTTGAGGCTTTTAAAATCGATTCAAAATAATTTCAAATTTAATATCTAACATCTTAAGCACGTTTCATCAATTCTCAATAATTAGATTCAACATAGACTTTCAAAAATCAAACAAAAAGAATTACAAGAACTTGTACAATTTCATCAAAAGCAGTAAAATGTGAAGGGATTAAATTTCAATTAGTCAATAAATCAATACTCATATTAAGTGCTTCTTTATGTTCTATCTTTGCTTTAATATCAAGGCACTTTGAGTTAATACATCATGCCCTAACAATAATATTTTTTTTAAGCATGACTTAAAATGTAAAATCTATTCTCCAATTAAATTCTTCCACCATATAATAACTCATGTACACTTTTTTCTAATAACACAAATCCTAGAAAAATCATAAAAAATCTTTCATTAACCAATGATTTTCTCCACTAACATTTCTATCTATTGGGCTAAAAAATTCAAATGTCCCCATTATTGACATAGAATGGTTGATGTCCAATGATTCAAATCTTTACGATTTTATTCTTTAATATTTTTCGTAATCTCCAAAATACATTTTATCAAATATAATTAATTTTCTGTTTATATTTTTTTTAAAATAGCTTTAGGATATGAATTAAGTCATTTTAGCAACAAAAAAAAAAGGTACTATTTATCAACACCTTTTTATCAAACAAACAAACTAATTATTGTTAGTTTCAATTTTTAATAATTCAATTCAACTTAGCAATTTCTTAATTATAATTTTTTATTTTAATACTTCAAAATTTATTTTCAGCATCAAACTAATTCAACTCTCTTACTCACATTTCATGGATTGTGAACAAATTATTTTATCTCAACTTGCAATTCTTTTAATTATATATCATATTTAATTTATTTTGTCATTAAGGACAAACAAAGATAAAGATATAACCATTTATTTTTTGTCTTACTCTTCATTGTACAATTAATTGTTCTTCTATAAAATGTAAAACCTTCCACCACAAGATTACAAGTGGTGTATAATAAGCCAAGATAATTAATTAAATTGGTGACCATCAATAGAGGGTATAGGTGAGCATCTCTACTTTTGGGTTGGAAATAAATAAATCTTATATCTTTTTTAAATTTATGATTGACTATATTCGTTTGGTGAATGGTCCCTTTATTAGACTACATCAATGATATCATTCATGATTATTATAATTTTTAAAAAAATTAGTAGTGTCCTCTAAATTTTGTGAATTTTACAGCTAGTTAAAGAAGTCAACCTTTGGCACATTTATTCAAAAAATAAATAAATACTAAATCATAATAACTAAGGGTGGAGCCTTTGCTATCTCACTAGAGAAGAAGTAATCTAAATAGGTGTTCATTTAACTAGTTAAATATTATATAATTCATATATTGTAAGTGTATAACCATGCATAAGCAACTTATAATATCATCTAGGAAAGTAAACTGTGAATCCAGTCGATTATTAAATGTAAAGATATATATATATATAAATGGGGGGCTTTGAAAAATTTGGAGTCCCAAGCGATTGCTTTAGTGGTCTTATGGTTGAGACGATACTGATTTCAAGATTTCCATATTGATCAATTCTAAGATGAACTTCTAGTGAAAAATTAAAGCGCTATACTTTATAGAGTTTTTTTCATCCTAAGAAAAAAATGATGTAGGTATGATTTTTCTCTCTCTGCTAGGACAATATCTTCAAATGCGTTTCACACTATGAAAACCATATTTTACTTTGAAATAAAAGGTGTGTGTCCATTATGTACATACTTATTATATAGTTCTTTAATTGAAAATATAAAAGACATAGTAAATATCTTTTTTGTTTCACATGTACGTAATCAATTGAGCAGCAATGGCAGAGCTAGGGGACGTATCTGAATTCCTTTTATCGCAAGATTACATTATATAATAAATGTTAATTTTTTTGTTATCTCTTTGTAGTCTTAAATCCGTTTAGAAATTTTTTTACTCCACCTCTAACAAAAAAGTATTGGGTAATTAGAGTTCAAATGCATATTTTCATTGTTCACTAATTGCATATGTTTCAAGTCTTCTTCTTTTACTTTAAATGTGGTAGCTTTTTCCTTCTTTGAATTTGAAGTATATATTCATATGATACTTAATTAGATAAATACAACTTATAAAGAACTCAGCATTGTGACTTTGATACTAATTGTTATCCTAATCATCATCCATCAATATTTTTATTTTATTTTGCAAGTCATCTAATTAATTAATTCAAAGGCATACATAATTTAATTTGTACTATATTCTTTTAATTATTATATTTATTAAAATTATAATTGTCAATCTCAAGCACAAGAAAATTACTGTACAGTATACTAGTGAAAGTTAAAGTGGACATTGCATCATAAGAGTGATAATGCAATATTGGAGATCGCATCAATCCTACAAATGATTGTTTCGATATGTCGTGGGCTCGTGGCGGATCTAGAATTTCTACTATATATTTAATTTGTATCACTAAAAAAGTTAGTATATAAGAAGTTCAAATTTTTCCTACATTATTTTTCCTTAGAAAAGAAAAAATAATAAATTATCAAGTTGACTTTTATAACCCGCTAATTATATCGACAATAATCATGCTTGATATAAAAACAAAGTCAAATTCCATATATAAAAGTGATTGTGTACAATTTCAGAATCCATATATAAGAATTGACCTTTTGATTCCCCCAAAGGGTGTTTGAATTCATTGTTTAATTACCTATGTAAGTTGTGGCTGAGGGATAGAATTACCTCATCCTTAATTAACAATTTTGAATTCGAGTTTAAGTATGAAAAAAAAATCTTAATACAAAATATTTTTCCTTTAAATGAATCTTAGGTGTTGTGAAATAGGATTAATTAATTAGTCGAAATTCTAATACAAATATCAAACACCAGGTAAAAATAAAAAAAATAGAAGGAAAGAATTCATTGCTTAATTAAAACGGTCACCAAGCTATTGATATAGGTGAGCAAAATATATTAGTACTTTTTTATTCTTGTTATTTTAATACTCAAAAGGCTATTTAATTAGAAACTGATGTATACCATAGCCTTTTTAATGAGTTGCACTTGATTATTTAAGGATTTTTTTTTTAGAAAACATTGAACTAAAACACATTTTAACTAAAAACATAACATAAAGCTCGGTGCTCGATCGCCCATTAACCTCGTCTCGAAATATATATATATATATATATATATATATATATATATATATAGAAATTAAGAG
>JAJOOR010016796.1:0-19724 GCA_036250505.1 Solanum acaule
TTAGTAGCTCCCACAGTTCAGTCAGATTCTATTGCATTGACCATTTATCAGTATATCCAGTATTCAGTTTCAGCATGTTATAAATTGGTCATTGCATTCAGTTATCTCAGCATTCAGTATCTATATCATGTTCAGATTATGTCATTGCATATTTGCTTTGTTCAGTTATGATATTGTTTCAGCTTTACTCTATCCTGCATGCTCAGTACGTTTCAAGTACTGACGTATACGTGCTCTACATCTTCTCGTGATGTAGGTTCAGGTTCTCAGCATCCAGATCACGCTCAGATCGGTTCCTGATCTCAAGTTCAGCAGAATTAGTGGTGAGTCCTCATTCTCCGAGGACAATAGTCATGAGTTTCTTTTTAGTATTTTTAGTCTTTAGTTTCAGTTTTGCTAGATCTAGTTGGGGCATGTCCCAACATTTCTAGTTAGTTTAGAGGCTTATTTCAAACATAGTTAGATTTAGCTTAGTATTGAGTTAATATTTTCTTTGTATTAAACTCATCAGTTTTCATTCATCTCAGTTATAGTATGTGGGTATTCCCCATCATTTCAGACCTACTTTATGATTTAGCTTCCGTATCATTTATTATTATCTTTAGTATGCTCATGATTATGCCAGCAGGGTTAGCTTGGGGTCACTTGTGATCCAAGGTCCCGTGTCCGCGTCTCGGGGTTTTTCGGGGTGTGACATAAGTATTAGCCTTTAGCTACCCAGAAGCATTTCTATCAAGAATTTTTTCGTATCCAGAGTTTGAACCTTGAACTTGAAACCTCTAGTTTAGAGAGGAGAAACTCCATCCATTGCCCCACATTCTTTGATGTTAATGTTTTCTCTTAGTTGTTTTATTAATCTAACATCTCCTATCCCAATTCATTATCTTTGCAAATTTTCCAAGTTGAGCCACTATCAGTTATTGAGTCATAATTAACAATTAGTCTCTTCATCTACCCAATATGAATATGCATATAGAATACATAATGTAATTTATGATATTTTTGTATCCAGACCAAATTGCCATAATATTTGATTCCGTGCATATTAAACTGAAGGTAATAATTATCCATAACTATACGCTACACATAAATGAAGGTAATATCATCTTTCACATTCCAATATTTATTTGCTTGTCCTTAATGTTTCTACTGTTACAATAGCATTTATGCGTAGCTTTTAGTTTGTAATTTATATAAGTAAGACATCAAAGTGTCAAATCATTTGATTCTTTTCCTTTTTTTCCACAACAATCTACTCTTTTTGACTGTTATATTTTGGTCAGCTTCAACAATAATGTCCAAATAATTTCTTTTTCAATTAAAAAAAGTTTTTTTTACCTATTGCTACTATTTAGGTTCTTATATCTCTATGGGTAACTTGTAATAGTTTATTGTATGCTATCTATCGAGTTAAGTGATCGGTGTTCGGTCTCCAAGTTGTGGAGCACTAAGCATCAATGACAGAATTCATAGAGAGGGAGAAGTCCGTGTAAAGAGAAGAGGAAGGAAAGCAAACTACTTTGTTGAATAGAACCTCTCAAAGGAAAACGTATTTGTAGATCAATGAAGTTGCAGATTAAATAAAGAAAATGAAAAGAGATGAACTTGGAATCGCATCGTGCACCCCATTGCCAAGAGAATGCGTCATCACTATCTGAAATTATGAGCTCTCTCGGTGCTATAATAAAACACTTCTTCCCATTATGCTTATCAAGAAAAAAACTCTGAAATAGAAAAAATAAAATTCCAGTTTGATTAATATAAATTTACACCATGTAAGATCAAAGAAAGCATTTCATAGTATTTCTTTTTCATTTCCAAGCATTTTCATCTTACTTGTTTGGATGGTTACTACACACATATAGTTTCACAATGTATCACACTGTATTCTTTTAATGAAATAATGTTTGGATAGATTGTTTTCCATGTAATGCACATATCAACAATTGAAGATTATAAACCTACAATATTATAAAGAAAAATAGCACACGTGGTAAAGTTCTTATATAAAAAGGGTATAGACTTTGATAAAATAGGATTATAAAATGATAAGAAAATGAAAATATAGTAAAGACACACACCACATCAAATTATTCATTATAGAACTTGAGACTTTCATCTTTTTGTAATGATGTATTTACTGATATAATAGAATAACATTTAAGTAACAATCAATATAAATATTGTGATTAAAAAAAATGATACAATAGAATATAATAGATAGCAAGCACTCAAAGGGCACATTGTTCAATTTGAATAACCTAAACTTTGGAGAGAGAAACATAATAAAAATTGTGACATGTATTCCCCCCTACCCAACAAAATGAGTATAAAATAAACATCAAATGTGATAATTGTGGCAATCAATGAATTGAATAGAAAATTATAAGAGAATACATTTTAAATTTTGGTGAATAGAAAAAATAAAATACAAGGTGATCATTTCTTTATACCTACTTGAGCTATCTGAGTACTTTGGTATTAGGAGAAAAGCTAGAGGAAGGAAAATAGTTCAATTGAATCACCTTGCTTGAAATTAGAGCGACGCATGGTTAAATGATTATTGAAAATTATATATGGACTATTGATTCACTTAATATAAGGAAAATTTCTAGTTTAGTAACAAAGAGAGTTCATAGATTATTTTAGCTTATGAGTTTAAACCCTAGGTGTGACACATTGTATTTTTTTTTATCTCTATATATGAATTTATTACTCCATAACTGTCTGGTGCATGTGTTGATTTGAGGTAGAAACATATGAAGATATTAATTAAGGATTCATCTTAACCCAATACTTTCATATCGGAGCATGAATTTAAGTGCAAAAAATCATGATAAATATAACAACTAGTAGATATGAACCCACAACATTAACAATATCAAGTTAAATATTAAGAACCTTGAAATTTAATCCATAAAGATTAAATCTTGATTTTGCCTCATGTGAGAGGTAGCATTTATCGATAAACAACTTAGGTATGTACACACAATCGATATTAAATAGAAAAATAACTAAAATCATAAAAAATGACCACATCAAAATGAAATTTTACAGTTTGCCTCCATCAAGGAGAATGAGAGAATCACACAAACGAAAAAAGAGCTCCTTTTTGGTGTTGCAAACAAGAGGAATCTCAGATCTATCAGTTATTTCTTGATAATCATGGGGCAAAAATCTTCTCCTAATTTCATCCGATTCAACAACAATTTTGAATCCTTTGGATAAAATTATTGATCTTACTTCATCCGCTGGAGTTATTTTTGAAATGATTTCAAATTTGCAACCTTCTGACAAGCTTTCAAAATAATCCATTGGAGCAATGAAGTTGGAAGAATTCATGTCACAACTCATACAAAAATATATAACAATTAGGTAAATTATCCGTGGTTCACATGGGATTGAACTATTTTATGAAGCTTACATATGATCATTCTGTAATATTTGTATTTTCGATACATACACTACATTTTCAAGTGCTATATTTTTTTAATTTTTGTCTTTGTTATAGAAAAATTACGAAACATAGAGAGACTTTGAAGTATAAGAAAGAAGTCTAAGAAAATCTCCATGGAAATAGTTGGTCAGAAGTAATCAAATTTTCTAAATTCCAAAAAGTTATACAGAACAACATCAGAGTTAAAGAAGAGACAAAAAATCCATCACTAACTAAATTCAAATAAAGGACCATCGGCTCTTTTCTTATGAACCTCTATCAATCTCTTTTTTATTATAGTATGACGTATCATGTAAATGTTTAAAATGACCCTAAAATTGTTAGCATCACAAATATTTTTTCTCATTGTCTCAGAATAGTCATTACTATTGCTTAGGTTTCATATCACCAACCCCAACTTATTTTGAATTGAACCATATTTATTGCTATGGTTATAGAATGCAGTTACAAATAATTAATGCAATTAGCAACCAAGTAGTAGGTGACATCTGAATGGAACTGTTCACAACTAGATATTCTAAACTAAAATTTTGACACATAACATATTAAAATCTTAGATCATGATTTTGTGAGCACTTGAACTCACAAATATCCAAAAATAATAATAAAGACGACCTTACTTTCCTAACAATCAAGAAGAAAAAGGCATGATGCTTAACATATTTTTCAAAGGTTGTATCCAAGTTTAGAGTTCACAAATTTAATTGAAAGAAGTCAAAAGAAAGAGTTATTATGTAACATCTCGCTAATTGAAAGAACTAGGAAGAAATTAAAAATTGGAAATAGTCATTTTTGAAAAGTATATAAAAATATGGAAAATTGTGAAGTATGTTAAGTTGAGTTTTTGGTCAACTTCAAACGACCATAACTCCTAGATCAAGATGTTTTAGGTATGTTTCCAGATATTGTAGGAAATATCTTGGAATAATCTTTCCAACGCCACTAATTTTGCACTATTTCGAGTTTGTATGAGTGAGATATATCCATTGGAAGTTGGGTTGTTCGAATAAGGAAGTCCAATCCGGATTTTGGAAGAGTAGTTTAGTCATTTCCATACCCAACTTAATTAATTTGTTTTTGGTAAAAAAATATTTGGGTCTAAACTGATAGGATTCACTTTACGCTTTTGAAAAATAGAGTTAGGGTTTTTGGAGAAAGAGCGCAAGAGGAGAAGAAAGGAGAAAAGTGCCAAGATCATCGTTTGTAAGGATTTCGCTTGTGGATTTTGTCAAGGGGTGATCCCTACAAGGTATGTGAGATTACATAGAGTTGGGTTAGTTCACCCACACGCCAATCATGATTCAATTCAGCAAAGTTATATTGATTTGAAAGTAAATACTATGAGTTCTTGATGAAATTTGTTTGAAATCTTGTGGGTTGTTGTTGTTGAAGTTTTTTGAGTTTGATACATGATTTTAGGTGTAATTTCGAGTAGAATTTGATGTATTTTGAGGGTGTAGTTGATTCTAAATGTTTGGGGAAAGAACCATTGGAGTTTAGAGGGTTTAGAGATGAAAAACGAAGGAGAAAAATCGGGGATTTTTTGGGTAGGGGATTGGGGCGTCGCGCCTCTCAGAGTGCCCCACTTCAGAGTCTGAAGTTTGGGCTCTAGGGCGATGCTCCAGCCAGAGCACCACAACTTCAGCTCTGAAGTTTGTGCTCTGGAGCCCTGCGCCTCTCAGAGCGCCAGGGACGCCAGTTTTTCCCATTTCTTTCCCAAGTTTTCGTACTAGTTCCTTAGCAATGTACCTATGTTTTCTAGTTGATTCCAACACTCTTAGGTATGTCTAAACATAATGAAATCATCCATAAACATGAGATTATGAACCTTGAATCCATAATTCAATTCAAGAAAAGTTAAGAGTCAAGTCTAGAAGTTAAGAAGCAAGTTAAGAGAAGTTTATAAAAGTTTTCAAAAGTTTTTCACAAACGTTTTAACTTTGTTTTAAGACTTAAGTTTCGAGTTAAGCAAAGAGTTGAGTTCATTTCTCAAAAAGCTATATGGGAACTAAGTGTTCCCAAGAGTTTAAAATGTTTTCACACTTGAACAAGAAAGGGAAACACCGATTTCCAAGAGAACTTTTAAGCTAAAGTTGAGTAATTATCTCAAACCAAAGAAAGAAGTTTTGATTTAAAAAAATATGAGCTAAGTATATTTTGGGAGTAGTATTAAGCACCGATATGGGGACACGAGTTCATATTAACTCAAGTCTCCATAAACCATGTAGCCATCATGGGTAGTAAAGGATCATACTTTTTAGATGACTCCTTAAGTTGCTTTTTCGCATAGACTAGTGGATCCACTTAGTTAAGGCGTTCTATATGACAACAAAGTATACGACAGTTCTGGCAGTGTGGGCAAGACGTTGTATCACCACTTAGGCTCATAGTGGTGGTTGTCGGTTAGAGAAACTCCCACAAAAACTATATTACTTTATTATATGAGTAAATTTGAGTTTGTTATTACATTTTCTTTAACGAACTAAGTTGTTTTCCACTGTTTTACAAGTTTTCTATCTAGTGCATATGTTTTATTGCTTTATATTGAGTTAAGTTATTCAGGAGGTGAGTAAACCCAAGGTATGTGTTCCTTTTAGATTCTTTTCAAGCCTATGTTATGTTTAGCATTCCAACTCGCATACTCGTACATTCAATGTACCGATGCCAGTTGGCCTGCATCTTCTTATGATGCAGACACAGGTAACCAGGATCATCATCCAGCACCTCGTTGATCCAGTTGAGCACTCAGAGTCAGTTGGTGAGCCTCCTTGCATTCTGGAGGACTCCTTTTACTTTGCTTTCTGTATTTGATTGTTAGAATGATCGGGGGTCTTGTCCCGACATCCCTCTCTGATTTAGAGGCTTCATAGACAAATTGTTATAGTTCTTTAGTCTTATTCATTTCAGTTGTATACGTTTAAGACTTGAGTTGCCATTTTGTCTAAGACATTATTTGTTAAGTTATGCATGAGTTATATTTCTTATGTTTAAGTCTTCTGCTGAGTAAGTAAGCCAGGCTAAGGGTTCGCTTTGGGCTAGCAATGGTTCTCGAGTGCCAGTCCTGCCCAGGGTGTAGGCTCGAGGTGTGACACTTTCTACCCACGTTGGCTACATGGTTTATGAAGACTTTGAGTTATCTGAACTCGTCCCCATATTGGTGCCCAATACTACTCCCAAAATATAACTTAGCTCAGATGTTTAAAATATAACTCTTTCTGTGGTTTGAGATTATTACTCAAAATATTTCTCTTAAAAGAGATAGTACTCAAAACTGCTCATGAACACTTTTAGAAATTGGTATTTCCTCTCATCTTAAATGTAAAAACATTTACTTTTGGGAATACTTAGTTTCCATATATTCATTTTCAAAAATGAAACTTAACTCTTCTCATCCTCATACTCAAGAACTCAAGTCTTAAAACAAATTTAAAATGGTTGTAAAGGACTTCTTAAAATGACTCGGAAGAACTCTCAAGACTTAACTCTTAACTCTACCTTGAATTTGAATTATGCATTCAAGGTTATGACTCACTTTATGAATGATCTCTTGATATTTAGATGTAATTAGAATGTGGACATCAAGTAGACAACATAGGTACGATTCGAGGGAACTCATACGAAAATAAGGACGGAAGAGTAGGGACCTAGCGACCCTGGCACACTGAGTGGCACGGGGTGCCAGCCTCTAAACTACTGAAGCTGGGTTGGCGCTCACTGAGTGGCGCTGTTCCCCAGGACCCAAACTACAAAAACTGACTTGGGGCGCACTGCGTGGCGCTGTGCTCCACCCCTTTTTCCAGAAATTTTGACAATTTTTTTTGTTCTTCTTCTTATTCTAACTCCTCTAAAATCAAATGATTTCCCTCAAAATCTTATGGATTCATAGACCTAACATACTTACCACTAAATTACTCAAGAACAATACTTCAACAGAAGATCCTCATCACAAGAACATAACGAAACCTCATACTTAAAGAATAGATCACAAACTTCAAGGACTCAAATCTATTCAATCTTATGGATGGAATTTGAATACGTAAATCATGATTGGCGTGTGGGTGAACGAATCCAACTCTATAACAACCTACATACCTCAATTTGGCGAAATCCCTCGACAAATCTTCTGAATCTTGACGAACGCCTTGAAATTTTCTCCTTTCCTCCTCTTCTTGAACTCCTCTCAAAACCCTAAGAGTATTTGGGATTTGTAAAACTGACCCAAATCAGATTTGACCCCAAAATAATACTAAATTCATTTTAAATCTAAAGGGGTAAGGAAAATACCAAAATACCCCTCATATTTTTGGGTAACTTTTCTTAACTGGACAGACATATTTCAAATGGCCATATCTCCCTCATCCAAGATTGAAACATAGCAAACTCGATGGCCTTAGAAATAGGATTCTAAGCCCTTTCATTTGATATCTTATGGGACACCTAACTCATTATATACTGAAAGTTATGATCATTTGAAGTTGACCCAAAACTCATAACTTAAGCGTAAGTTTATTTCTTGTTGTCCATTTATTCTATTAAAGGATAAATTTGAGTACTTTCATAGAACCTTTTGCAACTTGATAGCTTTGTTATACAATGTAATAGCTAATCACTTTATTCTTTTTCAGAATACATTTACAAATACAATTAAGGATAAGGTGGGTGAGACTTCAACATTAAGGAATGAAGAAGGTCTTGAAGTAGATGACGGAGACATGGAGAGAAACACGACCACAAATGGAGAAGATGAAGGAGAAAAAACTAGTGACGATGATGTGAATTTATTGAAAACGGTATCGAAGGAGCAATTACTGAAAACTTGGATAGAAACAGTTGGTGGAACTAAAAAAGGAAAAATATATGGGCTTGGTTCAAAAATTGTTTGCTGGCAGATTCAAATAATTCTAATTTTGCATCCTCTACTGCTCATAATCCTTCAAATATTCCTACTCAACAAATATTTAAAACACCTGAATTTCAACAACTTCTTGACCGCGTGTTGGAGCAACGGATGACGAATATGCAAGAGCATGTGCAAATGGATATTCGGGAAAATATGGAAGCTTAAGTGACTATTGCGGTTCATGCTGCTGTGGCTCGGATGCTTGGTTTTACTCCTCAACCACCACCAGATGGATCTGGTTCTACCCCAAATGTACCTTAAGATAATTTATGTTACTATTTTTATGTTTTAAGACATCTATGTTACTGTTTTTATGTTTTAAGACATGTTTTAGTTAGTAAACATGTACTTCACTATTCAAGGATTGATGATATTATAATTGTGCTTATTTTAAAAAATTGATTTGATTTAACTATGTTTTTCATCTTGTGTCAAATATAGAAAAATATATTTGTATTCATCATACAATTTCTAGCCAGATTTATCTAGAAAATATCCCTAGCTGTTTTTAGCTATTCATTTAGCAAAGAAAATATTCCAAGCAAAATTTGAAAAATAGCTAGAAAATTTGTAAGTTTAGATAGGGTAATTCCTTGCTAAGTCTTAGTAAAGTCAACATTTACCAAGCAAATTTTGCTATGAATTTAGCTAGTATACATCGTAGCAAACTGTTTGCTACGGAGAAAGCCTAGCAGAGATATCTTAGCTAAATTAGCTAGGAATGACATAATTTGCTAGCTAAAAATTAGCTAAGAGCTTATTAGCTTTGAAGGTCTGCTAGGGTCATTTTCCTAGCTAAATTGACATTAGCTAGGGATTTTTATCACTTTAGCTAGGATTTGCGTCTGTAGCTAAACAACTGTTTTCTTGTAGTGCTAAGTATATTTTGGGAGTAGTATTGAACACCGATATGGGGATGCGAGTTCATATTAACTCAAGTCTCCATAAACCATGTAGCCATCATGGGTAGAAAGGATCATACTTTTTATATGACTCCTCAAGTGATTTTTAGCATAGACTAGTGGCTCCACTTAGTTAAGGCGTTCTATATGAAGGCAAAGTATAGGATAGTTCTGGCAGCGTTGGCAAGACAATGTATCACCACTTAGGCTCATAGTGGTGGTTGTCGTTTAGAGAAGCTCCCACAGAAACTATATTACTTAATTTACATAAGTAAAGTTGAGTTTGTTATTGCATTTCTTTAACGAACTGAGTTGCTTTCTACTGTTTTAAAAGTTTTCTATATATTGCATGTATTTTATTGCTTTATATTGAGTTAGGTTGTTCATGAGTTGAGTAAAGCCAAGGTAAGTGTTCTTTTCAGATTCTTTTCAAGCCTATGTTATGTTTCGCATTCCAACTCGTATACTTGTACATTTAATGTACTGATGCCAGTTTGCCTGCATCGTCTTATGATGCAGACACAGGTAACCAGGATCATCACCCAACACCTCGTTGATCCAGTTGAGCAATCAGAGTCGGTTGGTGAGCCTCCTTGCATTCCGGAGGGCCCTTTTTATTTTTCTTTCAATATTTCATTATTAGGATGATCGGGGGTCTTGTCCCGACATCCCTCTTTGTTTTAGAGGTTTCATAGACAAATATTTATAGTTCTTTAGTCTTATTCATTTGAGTTGCCATTTTGGCTAAGTTATTATTTCTTAAGTTATTGCATGAGTTATACTTCTTGTGTTTAAGTCTTCCGCTGAGTAAGTAAGCCAGACCAAGGGTTTGCTTGGGGCCATCAATGCTTCTCGAGTGTCAGCCACATCCGAGGTGTAGGCTCGGGGTGTGACATATTACTTATTTATTAAAAAAAAAAAAAAACTTTCTCAAAAGAAAGAGTTATCACTAAAGCAAAAATGATCTTTAACGAAAATTAATAGTTTAATTGTCGCTAAATATGTATTTTCAGAGGCAATAGGTACTATCTATAAATGTCCCTAAAGTCTATAGCAATATTGAATCTAATGAGAATTAATTAATGTCGGTAAAGGCTCTAGTACTCTTCGTTAATGTGCATATTTACTGCCGATAAAAACTATTTTTGTTATAGTGTATTTTGTACATTTGTTAGGTTCAAGAAAACTTGATCTCTTATTATGCACAAAAAGAAGAGGCGAAGAAATATGACTAATTTGTTAACTTGCGTTAATAGAAGTGGACTAATTGTCTCTATACTAATATTATAGGAAGAGTGCAATGACATATAAGTATTAGTAGTTAGCATATGTTATTAGTAGAGTTTTCAGGTTGCCTGAGGTCTTGTCTCGAAAACCTATCTTTAGCATTTCAAAGACTTCATAAACGAGTCAATTGAGTCATGGTTCAATTGTTTTACAAATATATTTATTATTAAGATTTATTTCATCTATAAAGTTTTTGAGTTTGTTTTCTAAACTTATTTCATGTTTTTCTTTTAAAAAATTTCACTTAGTGTTATAATATTCAGTATTGAAGTAAGTCAGGCCAAAGAAGATTCTGAATGCTGATCACCCCTAGGGTGTAGGCTCGAGACATGACAACATATGCTAGTATTACTACAAAATAGTTAATTTAGGAATAATTATCAAACTTTTAAATTTTTACATCTTTTTAAAGAAGACCAGCTTTTAACATTTATTTTTCTTCACATTCACAAATGATTATCTACCTTTTTATTGCAAAAAAATAATAATAAAAAATGATTATATTACTTATTTAATACTTAAAATAAATTTTAAATCACATTTAGGACTCTCTTTTTTTGTAGGAAAAATATTGTCTTAAAAATCTTTTCTCACATGTCATACTTTCTCAATCATTTGTCTGAGGGTTTCACTCTCTCTCTCTCTATAAATCTTAGGGTTTTTTCTTTAATTTGTTCCAACCATGAATTTCATTCAAATTAATCTGGATGCTTTTAGTTCTTCATTTTCTGTTGAAAAGTGGGTGTTGTTCTAATCTGAGATCTCTTCTTTTCTTTTTTTTTTGGGTGAAAGTAGTTTCTTTTTAATAAATTAGGAATTAAGTACATCTCTAATTTGGGCCTATTACCCAAATCCAATTAAAAAAAAAACCAAAGTAAAAGGCCAACCCAACCCCGACAAGCCCTCAACTTTCTCCCTATATACAAGGGTTTTTTGATCCGCCACTCCACTTACCTCCCCTTTCCTTTCACCTGATAACCTGGAATTCTCCCCCTTTCCTCTTGTTGCTTTAGTGTTGGATCGAGTTTGTTCTTCATCTAATCTGAGATCTCAATTTAGGTGAAAGGTATATTTTTTCTCTTTATTTCTAATTTTTTTCCAGTTAGATGTTTTAATTTATTTTCTTTTCGCTTTTGTTGGTTTCTTTACTAGTGATTGTATTAATGACTTCTCTTGAAATGAAACGCTTTTTGTGATGTCATTTATTAATTTTGTGTTTATCTTTTTTTCTGGTTGTTTTTTTTTTGTACTTTTTTTGGGTTTTTTTTTACTTATAGTTTTACTATGATTATGGTTAATTTTTTTATTTTATTATCGATGAAGTTCATCTTTTGGGTGTATCAAAATCATCGGTGCCGTCAAAAATCATAATTTGTCTTTTGAATTGTTCTGAATGACTTCTATTTATATTTGATATGAATTTGGCAAGCTTGATTGCATTATCACGATTTTAAGTGAATTTTGGATTTTTTTTTAAGCTTCAGCTTATATACCTTTCCAATTCAAGTGAATTTGCTTAGAAAACCCTAAATAGCTTCAAATCAATTGTTATATGTTATATGGTCGGTTCATTGAGCTTGTTTAAGCATTTATTTGATTGTAACACTTGTTGATTTAAGGCTGGGTTGATGGAAAGAACTAATTTGAGAATTAGGGTTCTAAATTTTATTCCATTAAAGGCTTTCAAATTTAACTCACTAAAATGGAGTGTATATATTAGTGTGTATTAATCATGTCATTGCTATTGCATCAAATATATTAGATTTTGTATTAAATAACTTCGAATTAATAGGTGCATACAAACTAAATTTATTTACATCTTTCATGATATGTTCAAGATTTGATACAAATAATATTTATTCGTGTAGGTATACCAATTAATTTTTTATCTTGAAAATACATGTGACAATATCTCCAAATTTCTTATTGAAATTTCAATTCAGGTTGTCGTTTAAATAGATGGACAACATGACAATCATAGTTGAAGGAGCTTGTCATGAGGCAAGTGATTCAAAATCCTCAGGATTAGAGCTCAAGGTAATTGTATATTTATTGATATTAATCTTCCATTGTCATTGATACAGAATGAGAACTGCCATCATTTTTTCGATATGGCTAGTCTCTTTTGTTATCTTGTGTACACTAAATTAGTATTTCCAAGTATTACTTCATTTAAAATCAATCTTATTACTTAATTATATGCATGAGTGAGTTCTCCATTTGTTGTTTCACTTATAGTATTAATTCCAAGATGTGTATGTATGTATTGACTATCTTTGGGTGATCTTATAATTATTGTGAACTAACTAATCATTGCATATCCCTCCTTTTGCATTTGCATTTTCTGTTTTCAAATTCATTAGATTTGAAAGTTTACTTAGGCTTTTGTATTGAAGCTAGCTTTAGTTCTCTCTTCATGATTCTAGTGAGCAAGTTCCTTTTTTCTTCCCACAATACTATTCATATCTAGATAAAAATATAAGGGGCTTCTGTGAAAGGATTCAATTTGCTTTCCTCTATTAGTGGGTTAATTTCTCAGTCGATCACTTAACTACACTAATAGTTATTATTTTATCTAGTCTGTAAGAATTCATCACCAACTTAATTATTTATTTAAGACGACTCCAGAAAAATGTAGAATATTCTGGAATTGTAGAGAATTGAAAGAAGATCTCTAGAATGAGTATTCTAGAGAGAGAAGTCTAGAAATATTCTAGAAAAGGTAGTTCTAGAAAAAGATAGCTAGGAATATTCTAGAAGAGAGTAGTATGTATCTCTTTTTAGATTCTTCCATCACCTCCTATAAATAGAGGTGGTCCATATTTATTGGTAAGCAAGTAAGAAACCAAGTTCTCAAAGCATGTAAGCAAGATAGCAAACAACAAGTGAGTGAGAAATAAGAGAGAGTTGATAGAGTGTGATTGCAAGAAATATTGTCATTAACAATTGTAGGACCGAAGAGAATCCTTACTTTACAATAATAAAATATAAGTTGTGAGCAATTTATTGTGTCCTTAAACTAAAAATATACAACAAGTGGTACCAGAGAGTCTGGTGGATAAAGGAAGGTAGAAACTCAAAGGAAAGGAGATCCTACAAGCTACTATTGGAGGCTACAAACTCACAAGGCACTAATGAACTGTGGGTTTTGCTAGCTCTTTCAGTAGCGTTGAGAATCTCAACACAAGCAACAATCTGAACACAAGCAACTCTCTCAAGTTGTTAGAGTGACATGTTATCGATGTTAGCGATAGTTTCTCATAAATCTTTAGCGGGCTTGTTACTTTTAAGCTTTGATATACCTTTAAGTCATCCTATCTGAGCATAACAAAGTTTCCTGAAGCTATTAATTGTGACACATATAATAAGTTTTATGACACAAAGTAAGTTCCTTTTATACCTAGAACATGGTAGATATTTTGAAGTTCCACTTGTGCTGAGCTCTGATGTGACACGAACATCCTTTTGCTAATATGAGTTATTGGCCTTTTTGAATTATTTGCGGTCACCACTACTTGACCGCCTTTGTACTCGCTCATGTTGATGAAATTTTTCTCATCATTAGTCATTTTTGTCACTCCCCGAGCCTACACCCTGGGTGGGACTGGCACTCGAAAACCATTGTTGGCCTCAAGCGAACCTTTGCCCTGGCTTACTGACTCAACAGAAGACTATATGGAATAAGAAAGGAATTCAAATGCTAAACAACTTAACTGCCTCAAATTGAACTCATAATGTTTTGAAAATAAACATTTAACTTAGCCAAAATGGCAAATCACATCTGAACATATGAAAATGGTAATATAAAGACAACTAAACTACTAACTGACTTACTACCTAAGAAGCCTCTAAAACAACTTAGGTGGATGTTGGGACAGACCCCACAACATCCTAATGAGCTAAACTAGAACTGAAATGAAAATGGATCATCCGGAATGCAAGGAGGCTCACCAACTGACTTTGAACTGCTCACTGGATCAACGGTGCACCGGAATGCCGATCCTAGCTACCTGTTTCTGCATCATAATACAATGCAGGCCAACTGGCATTAGTACATTGAATGTATGAGTATGCGAGTTGGAATGCTAAAACAACATATGCTTGAAAGAGATAATGAAAGAAACACTGACCTTGGCTCTTCTCAACTCCTGAATACTTAACTAAACTCATTTCATTATAAAGCAGTTTTAAACAAGTGCAATATAAAGAATAACTGTTGAAAACATGATGTCAATTCATAATCATAATATAATAAAAAGACAAACCATGCTTCCTCTCAAAGTCTACTTGTGCAGTGCATGAATGAAGTCCCATACCCCTATTCACACTAAGCAGAACCCTTTGAGGAACCATGCAAGTATTGCTGTGGGAGTTTCTCTAACCGACAACCATCACTTAAGAACTATAGTGATGATACAACGCTTTACCTCACGATGCCGAGGCCTATCCTATACCTTGTCGTGATATAAGAATCTAACTCACTAAGTGGATCCACTAGTCTATGCGAAAAGGATTCATCTAAAAAGTATGACCCTTTTCTACCCGTGATGGCTACATGGTTTATGGAGACTTGAATTAATATGAACTCACATCCCCATAACGGTGCTCAATACTACTCCCAAAAATATACTTAGTTCATATGTTTTAAAAATAACAACTTCTTCTGTGATTTGAGATTAGTGCTCAAAAACATAGCTCAAAGGCTATCTTGGAAATCTCAGTTTCCCTGCTTGCTTCATTTAAAAAGCTATTTCTTTTTTCTGAAAACTAGCCCGAAGGCTCTTTGGAAATCTCAGTTTCTGTTCTTATTTAAATGTGAAAACATTTAAAACTTCTTTGGGAATACTTAGTTCCCTAATAGCTTTTGAGAAATGAACTCAACTCTTTACTCTTTGCTTAACTTCAAACTTTCAGTCTTAAAACGATGTTAAAACATTTGTGAAAGACTTTTGAAAAACTTTAAGAACTGATCTTGACTTAACTCTTGACTTCTCTTGACTTTGATCTTAACTGCTCTTGACTTGACTCTTAACTGATCCTTGAATTGAATTATGGATTCAAGGATTGGAAAGGTCTCATGTTGTTTAGGAATGATTCTAGATAGCTAAACATGAGAAAAGACTGAAATTCAAGATTTGAAGGTGGTCCGCGACGCGGAGGCATGATTAAAATTTGGTTCCAAAAATGTCTTTTTGAGGCAGAACACCTCGTGTCAGCTCTGCGACGCGAAGCTGAAAATTCAAAACTGGGCACTAGGTGCACGACGCGTGGCCACCCTCTAATTTCGTCTGACGAAATTTCTTCTTTGTTTTCGAGCCCCAATTTACCCAAATTCAGTTCTTTTTCTTCAATTACTTTTAGATACATATACCCAGAAATTGTACCTAAGAACCTAACTCGAAACGACTCTATAATGCGACGTAACGAACTCAGAAATTCCTCAATTCATCCCAATTCAAGAACAATATTCGAATTCAAGAATACAAGTCAACAATACCAACTTTTAAACTCTTTTAGGACGAATTTCGCTGAACTAAACTTGTTTGGTGCGTGGGTGAATGAACCCAATGCTATGAGAGACTCACATACCTTGTAGGATTAATCCCTTGGGGAAATCTACAAACGAATTGCACGATCTTGGCAAAACTTGAACGTTCTTCTCCTTCCTCCTCTTTTCCCTCTTCTTTTCTCTTCTCTAAAAACCCTAACTCTTTTGGTAAATGTATAAAATGATGTAATTCAGCTTATACCCCTAATTAATCACCAAAAACGAATTAAAATAAAAGGGTAAGGAAAAGACCAAACTACCCGTTAAAAATCCGGATTGGACTTTCTTTACTCCAATAACCGAACTTCCAAAGGAAATAACTCACTCATACGAACTCGGAATCGCACAAACTTGGTGGTGTTGGAAATATTATTCCACGAGCTTTCCAACCATATCTAGAAGTACACCTAACTCAGCTTTAGCTAGAAGTTATGGCTGATTGAAGTTGACCAAAACTCACTTTTAACTTAAACAAATTTCCAGATTTCAATTCTTTCCAAAAATCACTATTTCCAATTCTTAGCTTCTTCCTAGCTACTTCAAATTTTGAGATGTTACAATATCTCCCCCCTTGGGAACATTCGTCCTCGAATGAGATTATTCTTACTAGTTTGATGGTGTAACATGCCAACTTAATATCAATGCCAAGAAAAGGATTAGTAACTTAAATCTAGAATTTCTCTAGTTTCAGAGAAATGTGGGTATCTCTTCTTCCTATCCTCTTTAGCTTCTCAAATATCTTCTCTACAAACTGATTTATCCACAGAACTTTGACTTGATACTACTTCCTTAGTCTTTAACTTGCGAACTTGGCCATCTAGAATCTGAATTGGAACCTCCTCATAAGATAGCTATCCTTGATACCAATATAGTCAGTTGGTATAAATAAGGGAAGTATCTCCCAGACACTTCTTCAACATGGAGATGTGGCACACCGGATGGACTGCTGCTAACTCTGGTGGTAGCTCTAACTCATAAGCTACATTGTTAATTCTCCTAGATATTCTGTAAGGGCTAATATACTGGGGACTGAGTTTCCCCTTCTTACCAAGTCTCATAACACCCTTCCTGGGTGAAACTTTCAAGTAACTCAATCATCTACTATTGGTACACACAACTTACCTTGATATCTCAATACACCATCTCCCCTTTGTTCATAAGCTAATACTTTTTGCTTATGAACATTTGCCTTCAATTCAAGCAAGATAGGGTCTTGGGCTTGCTCGTCTTTTACTTCTGACACTAATGATGATTCAAACCCATTCATCACCACTATTCCTCCTTCCGTGGAATCCATTAATCGAACTCCTAATTGTGCAAGTCTATGCACATCTTTTTGCTGACTTTTTCTTACCTTCCTCAAAATAGCGGTACTACCCATAGACAACTTGCTCAAGGCATCCGCAACAACACTAGTCTTACTTGGGTGATAAAGAATACTCATGTCATAATCTTTGAGTAACCCTATCCACTCTCTCTGTCTGAGATTAAGCTCTTTCTGACTAAATACATACTGAAAACTCATGTGATCGGTGAACACTTCCACATGAACACCATAAAGATAATGGCACCATATTTCAAAGCAAAACTTACATCAATCAACTCTAAGCCATAGGTTGGGTAATCCTTCTTATGAACTTTCAACAGCTCCTTAAACTATTTCAACTCTTCTGGTGCCATTCTGTATGGCAGAAAAGATATAGGACGAGTATCTGGTATGATGTCTATGCCGAAGTCTATTTCTCTCTCAGGAGGGACTCCATGTAGGTCATCAAGAAAGACTTCTGGAAACTCTTTTACTGCTGGAACTGACTGAATAGGAGGTACCTCAACACTTGAGTCATTAACTCAGACTAAGTGATAGATACAACCCTTAGAAACTAACTTCATTGCCTTAAGGCACTGCTGAACTGCTTTTCCACTCTAAGACTGGCTCATTAGGAAATTGAAACTTGACAACTCAAGTTCTACAATCAACTGAGGCATAACAGGCATGAAACCAATCCATACCATCAAAATCTACCATGTCTAACTCAATTAAATCAGGCATGATACTCTTGTGATTGACGGAAATGGGACAATCACGATAGACTCTCTCTGCTAGAATAGACTCACCAACAGGTGTAGAAACACTAAATGGTTCACTACGTTACTCAGGAACAACATCAAAATTCGTAGCAACATATGGGTTACAAAAGATAAACTCCCTCCTGGGTCTAGCAAAGCATAAACAGTAAAATCAAAGACTTGAATCATACCGGTGACAACATCTGATGAATTCTCTTGGCCTTGGCGACTGTTGATAGCATATAAGCGATTTGTTCCTCCGCCAGTACTGGAAGTAGTCCCTCTAGGTGCAATTCTGTCTGGTGGAGCAACTGAAGGAGATTGGCTCTATTGCCCCATTACCATTTCCCTGCTTGTTCTTTGGACTCTCGCATGAAATGCCCAGTCTAACCACACTTGAAACAACCAGTGGAGCCCTCACGACAAATACCTGAGTGGTTCCTACCACACTTGGCGCAGGCAGGAGGCTTACTACCCCCTTGCGCCACACTACCTTGAGAATAGGCAGGCTAAGCCCTGGAATTCTGATCATTGTACTCACCTTTGTTCCTAGGTGCAGGTGCACTAGCAGATGATGGAGCAGGTTGATATACCGTGAGTTTACGATATTTCTAATATATTTCATTTACAAGTTGTGTGCGTCTAGGGCCTTTTTATATTGGTTTTTATGTGTTTTTATCATGTTTTGCAAGAAAGATGTTCATGCGCAAAAGTATAGAGACAGCTAAAAGAAATGCAGAAACATGGCATTGACGGAGGTGATCTACGGAACGTAGGTCCATTCACGGTCCGTAGGTGATGACCGTAGATTAGCAGGCATGGTATTGAGGAAAAATCAGGGAAATCTGACCAAGTGTGGAACCACGGTGTCCATTGACAGTCCGTACTGTTGATTCGTAGAGTGATACTGCGAGGGTTTCAATACCTGATTTTTGAAGATTCTAAGTGTGGAGCTACGGAGGGGATTGATGGATCGTAGATCGATCTATGGTCCGTACTGCTAGTCCGTCGTTTGCTTCAGAGAAGCTGATTTTTGGAAGCGGAGATATTTTCTAAGTCCTGGCTGACGGAAGGGACTTACGAACCGTAGATCCATCGACGGTCCGTAAATCAGTCTCGTGGATTGAAGACGCGTACCTGAACAAACTTTCCTTAATTTGTTTCCCTTTTAATTTAGGATTTGTTTTCTATAAATAGGGCATGTAAACCTCATTTTTGGGGGTTAGACATTATTATTCTATTTTTACTTTGGGACTTTGGGAGATTAAGTTGCAACCCTAGCAATTATTGATTTCCTACATTCTTGTTGAAGATTTTGGCTTTGAAATTCAAGTTGAAATTCTGGGTTTATTATTCTCGTTACGTAAGTTCATGATTTATTCATCTAATATTATGAATTGTGTTCTTGCTAATATGGGTAACTAAATCCACAACTAGGGTTGTGGGAACCATGAGCGATTAACACAGTATGAATAGTAAATAAGTAATTCTTAAATAGTGTTTTGCATGCATTGATAATTCTTTCGTTTAAAAGTCTTTTTAACGAGTGCACGCGTTAGAACT
>JAJOOR010016797.1:0-13415 GCA_036250505.1 Solanum acaule
AAAATGGTCAAAACCCCCCCCCCCCCCAACCTATATCCGAAATCTCAACTACATACTCCAACTTCATGGGTGTCTTATTACCCACCTGAACTTTATATTTCTCTATTTTCTACACACCTAAGTGCTGACCTGTCATGGGAGGTGTTCTCACCTCCTCTAGGCGCGTTAGAAAGTTAATTTTAACGAAAAAATCCTCCTTCTCCAACGGTCATCTTCCCCCACCTTTAAATAAACCATTGTTTCTTCTTCTCTACCATTAACCCTTGTTTCTTTTATAAAAAAATTAGATTTCCTCTCAAAATTAAGTAGGATTTAGTTGTTAATGTTCATTTCTACTTCAAATCTTGAATTTAGGGTTTGTTATCTGCTATAATTTCTTATTTAGGTCTATAATTTGAATTTTGAATTTTCTCGAAATTCATCAAAAATGGCAAATGAAAACTTGAATAAGCTTTGTATGGATGAATCAGACCAATGCTCAACGCTGTAGTGAGATGCAAACACGAAATTTTGCTGAATTTGCAAACTTCTTGGTCGAAATTAAATCCGGGAAGACGATTTTGGTCTTGCCCATGCTATGGTGTATGTGTTTTTTCTTGTATTCTTGCTACACTTTATTTTGAACGATGCTAATGTACTATTTTGGTTCATTTTCAGTCTAAAAATTGCAAATTTTTTCGATGGAGGGACAAAGAAGAAGTGGATCCAAGATCAAGTTTTATCCTTCCAAGATTGGTGAACAAAATCAATGAGTTGGAGCAAGAATTATGTATTAGACAGGTTCATATGGACAACTTAAGGAACTCTAATTTGTTATTGGAGAGGAGACTCAATAGAAGGTTGAAATGGTGTAAGTTCAACAGGAATATACTTTTGTGTATTTTGATTTGTGTTGTTGCTATGTTCGTCAGCAACCAGTAGTTCAAGTGCTGCGGATTTCTCTTTGATTTGTATTGTTGTTATGTTTAATCAATGTATGTGTGTCATTTTGTATCTATGATTTCAATTGAAGCTTGTATTAATATGCAACACTTCATCAACAACCAACAACCTAGTCATCCATTCATACTTCAACATAGACAACACAACACCATTTGTAAAACACATAACCAACACAACATATGTAAGCACACCTGAATAGCCAATACAATTCGATAGACAACACAACAACCATTTCAAAACACAATATCACCATTCATTCATAAGGCCTCACATAAGGCAGAATTTACCAAAATAAAGTCATATTCATAAGGCCTCACATAAGGCATAATTTACCTAAATAATGTCATATTCAAAAGCCCTCACATAAGGCAAAAAATACCAACAAACAAAATCCAAAATAGCAGGCCATTAATGCAACATGTATGGACTAACTTAAAAGTGCTTAAATACATCAACATCACTACAATTTCCATGGCATCTTTGACTGTGAAGAAGTGTCATTTTGACTTGAACTACTTTCCATTGTCTTCTTTCTTTGCTTCTCTCTAAGCTCATGAAGCTTGCTTGTTGAGACTGCTGCTTTACCATTCCATTTCAACTTAGTTGTATTACTTGGTGTATAACCAATGCCACCAGTTACATCAGATGATCTTGTCACTTTTGCTTGTCCAGTAGAGTAGATCTTACTACTTGGCATGCCAGGCTATAGTAAAATTAGGATTATATCAATATTTAAGCTGTTTATTTAAACAAAATTAGGATTATAATTCAATATTTAAGCTGTTTATTTAAACAAAATTAGGATTATAATCCAATATTTAAGTTGTTAACATATATCAAAGACTCACATTCATGACTTTGAAGCCATTTGCAGCTTGGAACACACCCATTCCCGTGACTCTTAATCTTTTCTCTGGAGATGTGTTTCCCCTGCCCCTACCTCTTCCTCTTTTAGTAGTACTACCTATTGAAGATGATGCATTATAAGTAGAAGGAGCAGAAGAGGATGCAGGAAAATTAGTAGGTGCAGTAGGCAAGGGAGGTGCACTAGGTGCTACTAATGATGTTTTTTTTTGTCTTCCTCTTCCCCTTTTTAGTGGAGGCTCACCTTCTGATGGTGCTGATGGAGTTTTCTATACATATAAGAGAAAAAGTAAGTCATAAATTAAGAAAAAGTAAAACAAGTTCAAATATTACCTTTGATTTGCCTCTTCCCCTGCCTGAACCTATTGGTTCTGCCCTTATTGATGCAGTAGGTGATGGTGCACTTTGTCTTCTTGATGATTCAGTAGGTGCAGTAGGTAGAGGAGGTGCACTGGGTGCTACTGATGGTGTTTTTTTTTTCGTCTTCCTCTTCCCTTTTTTAGTGGAGGCTTACCTTCTGATGGTGCTGATGGAGTTTTCTATACATATAAGAGTAAAAATAAGTCATAAATTAAGAAAAAGTAAAACAAGTTCAAATATTACCTTTGGTTTGCCTCTTCCCCTGCCTGAACATGTTGGTTCTGCCCTTATTGATGCAGTAGGTGATGGTGCACTTTGTCTTGTTGATGATTCAACACCTTCTCTTTGGGGACACCCTCTTTTGTTATGGCCTCTGACATGGCATATACTGCATGTCATTGCAAGTCCAGTCCTAGAAAGCTTTTCAGATTTCTTAGTTTCTCCAGCTTCTTTCCTTCTAGCCTTAGGTGGCCCACCAGGCATGTTTGTGATTTCTGGTGGCTCAATAGTGGGGTTTGTAGAAATTGGCCACATCTTCATGTTTGTGAGTGGTTCAATAACATTGGCATAAATCCTCAAGTAAGTTTCCTTACTGTAGCAATTGTCTACATAGTCATAAAGAGAAAACTTCTTAAAGTATAATGCAACCACATCATATGTACATGGTATGCCCCTTAACTGCTACACCCTACAACTACAAGTTCTCCTAGCAATATCCACTTTGTGTTGACAAAGCCCTTCTTTCACTTCAAATCCAGCAGCTCCATTAAACTCAATGGTACAGTCCATAGACTTACAAATGTTCTCCTTTAAAACCTTCAGAGCCATTGGAGAGAAATTACACTTCCAAGTACTTGGGAACTCCCTTAAATTGGCTATTCTTGTCATCATCTTCACTCTTATTTCTTCAAGCATAGTAATGATGGTCTTGTGTCTAGCAGCCAAGATCCATGCATTAAAACACTCAGACATGTTGTTGTCTACAGAGTCACACTTTACTTCAGTATTGAAGTAAACTTTGCACCAAAAATTAATGTTGTAGTACATTAAGTTATCCATCATTTTTTCTGGACCTAACACCTTCATCTTCTCTATATTATTCCTTAATTGAGACTCAAATGTACTCTTAGCTATCTTCCAAAATTGTTGTCTTCTTTGAAGACCCCTCCAATCCTTAGCCCAGTTAGCTAATATGTGCCTAGCACACATTCTATGTTCACACTTAGGTAATACATTTGTAATTGCTACATACATTCCCTGCAATAGATGATGATCAGGTCACAATTACATATATAAATTGAAAATTACAAAATAACTTCCATACTTTTTGCATATCTGTAATCAAGGTGAGACCTTCACCATCTCCAAGTCCCAGATCATCTCTTATGCACTTGACAAACATGGTCCATGTGTGTTTGTTCTCCTTTTCAACTACTGCCCAAGCAAGTGGCAGCATCTGATTGTTACCATCCCTGGCCACAACAACTAACAATTGGCCTTTGCAAACACCTTTAAGGAAACAACAATCTAAGCCTATGCACTTCCTACAATGTATCCATGCCTTCCTTAGAGTATCAAAACAGATGTAAAAACTCTTAAATATTGATTTGCCTTCTGCATCAGGTTCACCAATTTTTACAACACAACTGGTCCTTGGATTGGTCCTCAACAATTCATCCTTATAGTCAAGTATTCTTCCAAATTCCACAGCATGATTACCCATTATATCTTTCAACACTTTAGCTCTTGCTCTTCTCATAGTAGTCTTGCCAACATGAAGTTTAAACTTTTTCTTAATCATCTCCTGCAACTTCAAGACTCTTATGTTTGGTTGCTCAGTTATTCTTTCCCTGAAGGCTTCAGATAAAAACTTTGCATTGCACAAGTAATTTCTAGTTGTCTTGTTGCAAGTATGCTTTGGATTGTAAGTTTTTATCATGAAATTATTTGTTGTCTTGTCAAGACATCCATACAAAAGCCATGGACAACCATCTTTGCATCTAACTCTAACTTTCTTTGGCTCATTCACCCATTTCTCCACCTGAACCCTCCTTCTAACTGCATATTTAGTTAGTGCTTGTCTAAATTCTTTCACATCTTTAAACAACATGCCCAACTGCCACACAACTTTCTTTGCAGTAGGATCATGAATGATTTTTTGAGTTTTTGAACTCCTCTTTCTTAACAACTTTACCCTTCTTGATCTACCAGATTCATGTTCATCATCATTACAACACTCATCTTCATCTAACTCAAAACTATCCTCATCAGAACTTGCAAAGTAAGGCTCATCACCTCCTAGCCTTCCTTCATGACTTACTTTACCTGTTCCAGTTTCATCAAAACCTAGATCTGGTCCAGCTTCACCTACTGGTACATCTTCATTGTCAGCTGCTACTCTTTCCCTTTTTTTCCTCCTTTGAAAACTTCTCTTTTCAGCCCTCAACTCCCTAACCTCTTCATGTACATCACTATCATACTCTTCTTTATCATCATCTCCAACTAATTCAGCTTTAGACTCAACACTATCATCAGTTGAATAATCAGAACCCTCTACTTCTTCTTTTGAGAAATCAGGTCCAACAGGACCAACATCTATATCATCATCAGTAGCACCATCTGCAGTAGCAGTATTGAAAGGAGGTGTGGTAGTGAAAGGAGGTGAGGTTGAAAAAGTAGCAACATGGTCTTTACTATTTAAATGGTCTTCACCTACCCCAAAGTTAAAGTTTTCACTCTCACTAGGCCTTGTATTAAAAGCTGAACCAGATTCTCACATATCCACATGACTACCATTGTCTATTAACATGGGCCCCATAATTGCCTCATCAACCAAATGCCTAACAAATACATCCACTTCATCCCCATCTTCCAAGGAACACATCATGTCTAAAATATCCCTATCATTATCAACATCTACCAAAATGCCACTGTTAGGTGCTTTAATACTAACGGTGCAAGTTGTACTATATCCCAATTCTCTAATATAGTCTTTCAACTCAAAATATGACATTTTATCTACATCAATATCCAAAAATTCTGTAACTTTTCCACCATGATATATTGGTTCCCCACTACTTAAATCTAACACCCCACCATGGTACCATTTTAGAGTAATCAAAGTAAACCCATTCATCTCTTACCTGAAGGCAATAAAAAAATAGAATAGTAATTATAGACATACTCAAACCTAAGGAAAATCCAAAAAATAGAATACTACTTAAAAACGAACAGAATACAACACATACAACACAATACTTAACTTCTCTATGAACATAATCTATGAACATAAATACAACACAGTAACAGACTAGCATATGGGAAAAACCTAATTTCATGAAAAATGTGGTATAATATGGTGTAAATGAACACCTAACACTATAATCGTAAGCCACACATAAGATTTCACACAATGTTGCTCTTAATTTCATGAATCAACAGAAACCCTATGGGATAAATCACAAGCTCGAAATAAGGGATAAAGAACTAACCTTTTACTAAATCAGTTGATAAACTACGAAATGAAGTAGACAATACACAGCAAAATTGGTTGATGATAGCAAATTGGTTTGATGATCACCAGAAATGCATTGCTAATGGAGAAGGATTGAAAATGAGAAAGGGGAATTTTTTTTTGTTCTTTTACGTTTTAGGAGGGAATTGGGGGAAAATACAAGAAATGAGAGTTGAAAAGGAGCGGGACCCAGCGCGTGGAATCACACAGGTCAAATTATTTGGTTTATGTGTTGAGGTCAGCACTTAGGTGTGTAGAAAATAGAGAAATATAAAGTTCAGGTGGGTAATAGGACACTCATAAAGTTGGAGTGTGTAGTTGGGATTTCGGGTATAGGTTGGGGGGTTTTTAGACCATTTTCTCAAAGTAAAATAAATAATATAAAAGGAAACATAAAAAAAAAATGAAATAAAAGAAACACTTATAAAGTTAAAATTTTATTATTTGTTTTTGCTCTCACTCTTTCAAAGAGAGTGAACTACACATTCCTTGCCACCTCAGCACATGTGGAGCAAATAACTCCATTTTAAAATAGTCTAAGGGGGTAATAGGACCACCCTAAAGTATGAGTGTGTAGTTGGAAATCCGACTATAGATTGGGGGCTTTTGACCATTTTCTCACACTTGTAATATGGATCAATGTAACAAGTTATCTTAGGGTTTCTTATTTACGATTAGGTACTTAAAATCAATATTAAATGAATATGGAAGATTTTGAGTCATGTACGTTAAAATTGTCTAAACTTCTTGATCTCGTTTGTTAATTTGGAGTGATAAAATTTCGTGGTTGATGTTTTTCATGGAAATATGTGTTGATAAATTTTGGAGTTGATTTGAGATGAGAAGGTGCTAAAATGCCTAGAAAAGAGTTAGAAATGAAATTGAGTTAGTGGATTTTGGACCTATCTCGATCAAAGTTTTGATTTGAAATCAACATTTATTTATGAACTATGCATAAAATTTTAATTTTATTTTTAAATAAAAATTTCAAATCTCACATTCTTTTAAAAAATAAAATAAAATAAAAATAAAGATTTTTTAAAAAAAAATTTAACTTTAGGCCACAAATAATATTATCACCCCTACTAAAAAGGTCTAGAAAAAGATTTTTATCGTTGACTAAAGTACGCCATAGCAAAAAAGAGAGGAGTGAGCTCAATTTATATGCGATCACACCATTGGCGTTGGCCGTTGCTATCATTGAATTTGATCCTCTAAGGTTTCTTCTAAAAATATATATTGTGTTGCACATATGATTAAGAAGTTTATTTAGTTTTCCAATGTGCCAAAAAAAAGGTATCTTTACCTTCCAAATCCTTAATAATTTGATTTTGTCCATATTAACAATTTTCACCAAAACCTTTGAAGTTCAATAATTTGGAAATTTGCTATTTTTAAGTTAATCCCTTCCTTCTTACCTTATTATGACTCATGAGTATGATGATCAGGGACGACTCAATGTAATTGGAGGTCTAAGTTAAAATTTCAATTAGAGGCCTAAAATATAAACAAACTTCATATGTATTTATTTAAAAATTATTTTTCTAACTTTTAGATGTAACTTTTTACTTAAAATTTCTTTATAGATGACTTCTTCAAATACTTTTTTTTTAATTATTAATTTTAGGTAAGATTTAATCAATTCAACAATAGAAAACATTATTTTACCGCTACTTTTACTATATATGAATTGTTAACATAATTCTAAGTAATAAGTTGACAAACTTTAAAATTATAGAATTTGATTCAAGAAGTTGATAACTTGGTATATCCTACTTTAATGTGTTTGTTGTATTGCTTGAAAATTTAAGAAGAAATAAAAAAAAGAATTTACAATTTACTTTGTTCTAACACTTCTCGATTATTGATTCGTATTTTTGACCGTGATTAGTAGTCTATTACTCTAGCTTATCAAATATTTGAAGAAAGAAAATGCAAATAGATAAATAATATAAGTGTTAACAAAAACAATTGATTTCTTCTATTTGAATGGGGTTAAGGAAATCAAAATATTATAGTTTTATGTAAAAAAAATTATTCTTGGTAAGAATTTGAGGCCTCCCAAAATTGAGGGCCTAAGGCATATGCCTCAATTTTTGTATGCGGGGGGGCGGGTTTATGCGGGAGGGTTGGGAGGAATTGAAAATGAAAAAAATTGTTAAATGAAACGGAACGAATTAAAAAATTTGCGGGTTAAACTCACGCCCCATTGCCATCCCTGTATGCAAGAGCCGCCCCTGAGTATGATATTATTGACTAGTTGGTAGTCTAAGACTCTAAGAGGTCGTTTGGTAGAGTGTATTAGGAAAAATAACGCATGCATTACCATTGTGTATTACTAGTACCTTGTTTGGTACTCTTTTCCAGCCTATGTATAACTAATGCTTGCATTAGTTATACACTCTATTGTGTATTAAGGTGTGTATTGCTAATACCATGGATTTCTAGGTATTAGCAATGCAATGGTTTTAATGCATGCATTAGATTAACTAATGACAAAACTATCCTCTAAGCCTAATAATAATAATAATTATTATTATAATAAATATAATAATAATAATTATTATAATAATAATAATTATATAATAATAATAATAATAATAATAATAATAATAATAATAATAATTACAATAATAATAATAATAATAATAATAATTATAATAAGAATAATTATAATAATAATTATTATAATAATATTAATTATAATAATAATAATGTGGGGGTATTTTTGTAAACAAATATTTTTTAATAGTCTTTATACAAGGCTTGCTATTTCCAATATATCAAACCAAACAATGTATAAGAAATAATGCAAGCATAACTAATGCATGCATTACTAATACATCATATTTAGCATTATTCTTATACACTCTACCAAACGACCCCTAAGTAGATAATATAGTTGGTCATTATAGATGAATTTAGTTTTGGTTCACCCAATAGCTATGCTAGAGGATTGCATTGGTCGTTGGCTTGATTGGGACCAAAGAATTTTCAAAGTTTGAAGTTCGGAATGTTTTTTTTATCCGTCTCTGAGAGCTTTCATTATTTTTGCTCTTTTGGCGATTTGAATTCATAATTTTCAAGTTGAAAGTGAGAGGTGTTTATCATCCGAACAATTCTCTCTTATCAAATTTAAATTGATTTATAAGCATTTGGCTATGAATTTACTTTTCTTCGGAGTTCAACTTTGAAAAACACGTATGCTTATAATATTTTGAATTCAATTTGAAGTGGATTTCATTTTTTTTCTTATAAATTTTAAAAATAATAAAAAACTTTTTTCACTCTTAAAATATAAAAATAACTTTAATTTATATTTATGGACAAAATACAATCTAATTTTCAAAAGTTTTTTTTTTTTATTTCACTATGAAATATAACCGACAGACATTAGCTACTATTGAGAGTGGAGAGAGAGTGTAACAGGGTAGGTAGGGGAGTTGGCCAATTTTCTTATTGAAAGTGGCACCCACCATCCATTTGGTAGAATATAGGAGGAGTCTCCTCCAAGTTTTGTCATCTCTATTATTGTATATGAGATACTTCGTCGCCATTTTTAATTGTCATGATTTTTTAAAATTTAAATTACAAGAATTTTGATCAACATTTTATGATGTACTTTCCATTATATTGATATGCAAAAAATTACAATTTATAATACTTTTTGTATAGTTTTTAAATATCTATTTTTTTTGTTTAAAATATCGAATTAATGTAATTTAATTTAACTTTGAAAATTAGTCAAATTGACTTTCGAAAAGCGCAACATGACAACTAAAAGTGGACGGAAAGAGTACCAAATAAAATTTTCCATAATACATTATAGTACTACTTCCTTTATAATTTGAAATAATGATTTTTTAATATTTAAAGACATACTTTCTCCGTTTTAATTAATTTATTATGTTTTAATTTGGTGCAAAATTTAATCAAGTATTTTTTTTGAATTTTATGGTTATAAATTAAAGCTATGTCAAATATATCAAATGTTTTTGAATTTTATGATTTTAAACATGTCACATAGAAAATTAAAACTAAAGAGTTGTAATTTTTTTTTAAAAAAATAGATTAAAAAATAAAATAGAAAAAACAAATTAAAACCAATGGAGTATTAATTATTTCTTAAAAAGAATTGATCTTCTCTTTGAGATTTATCTTTCAATTACTATGATATTCCATTCTTCTATCTTTTACTTATCCATGTTTGTTTTGAGTTTTGACAATCTCTTTAAAAAATATCAAATAAAATGATAATTTTACTATTTCACGCATATTAATCATAAGTCATATAAATGTTAGAAATTGATTCTACTAATATTTAAGAATAATGATAAAATTGGTATAAAATAGTATTCCTTTTGTTTTATATTAATTGTTCACTTTTTTCTTTACACACATTTAAAAAAAATTATAAATACAAAATATAGTTTTACTAATTTACCTTGATACTTTTTTAAAACGTTAGAAATTTATTAAAATTTTCAAATTGTAAGAGTAAGATCATCTCCAATCCTACTCTATTTTACTCTCCATTCTCTATATTTGGAGAGTAAAATAGAGAATGTCCTCTCCAAGCACTCTCTGTTTTACCCTCTATTCTCCAATTATAGAGAGTTGAATAGTAGTTCTCCTGGAGAACTACTATTCATACTCTCTATTTCACTTTTTGAATATTATATTATTATTTATATTATTTTGTAATTAACATATTATTTGTCATATAAGACTATTAATTAAATCTCTAATATTTGCAATTCTTTTTAAATATAATATAACATTTTTCAAAATATTTTATTTTATATATACTACTTTCATCTCGAATTAATAATATTTTAAATACTTTTTTTTAAATTTTGTCACTTTGTGATACAATTTGATGTTATTATTAATTTTTACTATGAAGATTGCACAAAATTTAAATGATAAGATAAAAAAATTAAATTTAAAAATACAATACATAACATAATAATTTAAATACAAGAAAATAATACAATACATAACATAATAACTTTAAAAATCACAACAATGATTTAGTAATCCGGTAGATCGTTTCTAGATTTAACAATATTCTAAAAAGAAATTAGTGTATGATTTAGAGAAGTTGTAGTTGTGATTGCGGTTGTGCTTGTTGATTTCTTTTTTCAATTATTCGAAGTTGTTCTTTAGAAACTTAGAATAAAATATAATTTAATATTAAACAAAAAATTTCAAAAAATTTAAATTTTATATTACATGAAAATTATATATGATGATATTTGGAAAAAAGAAAGAAAAGATTTATATTATGAAATAAGAAAACAAAAATGAAATAAAAATAATAATACAATATTAAGAAAAAAGAAGAAGATTCTTTTTCAGAGAGTAAAATAGAGAATTGGATTGGAGATCTGAAAAAATAGAGAACTCTATATTTTGAGAATAAAATAGAGTATAGGATTGGAGATGCCCTAAGTTAACTTTTTCTTCTTTAGAAAAGGTAAATATCACGTGAGGATTTTTTTTGGTTGGAGTGTGAGAATCATATTAATTTTCTAAAATAATAAATAATTTAAAATAATTAGTTTTAATAATGTGTACAAATAAGATGAGACGACAAAAGTGAGATAAAAGACAATCCAGATCACGTGCACTCTACACTCAGAACGACAGTTCCCTTTTTTGGCCGGACTCTAGTTTGGCTTTTCGAAGAGTTGAGAATCTAAATAAGCCACAAAAACATAAAAATGACCAAAATAAAAATAAGCCATTACTTTAGTAAGTAACTAAAATAGGCTTAGTGAAAGAAAAAATTCCACTTTATCTAATATTCTAAATGTTTTCCGTTAGTCTCATAACGTATATATTTTAATATATAACGAAACTATTTCCTACACTTTATAAAATGGAACTATTTCTTACACTTTATAAAATGTAAGTTTTTCTTACACTTTGTAAAGTGGAACTTTTTCTTACATTTTATAAAGTGGAAGAAAAAATTATGTTTTACAAAGAGAAATATTTTTCACGTTTTTATCTCTTTATGAAGCTTTTGCAGTGTTTGTCAAACAATTATATTGATTTGACATATCATAAAAACAGAAAAAATTATTACACTATGTATTTTTATTTTTTTATTCTGAAAAATCCTCTAATCTCTATTTAAGGAGGATGTTCAAACATAGTTGATAGCACCTACAACATAAAGTCTTCTATATTTGTTCATTTCAATCTCAAAAAAAAAAACGTCTTCAAAATCAAAAGTTAGAATTTTGATTTATTGGGATGGCGAAATTATACATGACGGAAATATCGTTTATTATAATTGTCCTCCCAAACACAATGCTAAATATTCAATTAATGTCCGATATCATAAATTTCTTTCATCAGTTTATAAAAGAATGGGTATAAACAAGACTGATTATAATTTGATTATAGTCGGAAAATACCCTACTTCATTTTTATCACAAGGACAAGTAAATTTTGGAGAGTGGATTATCTATAATGACGAATCGTTGATCGACTTTTTGAGGGTTCCAAATGACTACATAGATCAAATCAAGTTAACAATACTTGAAATCTATGTTAGGAAGGAGCCTAAGCCTAGTCAACAACGTTCTCCTTTATCGGTTGATTGTCCATCCCCGATTAGAAAATAGTAATAGCGTTGATGGATTTCCGATAACTCAATCTACTGATTTTCTTAACATGACTCATTATCAAAATATTCTTACCGGTCGATATGATTTTGATTTGAACAAAACTATCAATGAAAGTGACTGGTATGCTCAATAATAATAATAATAATAATAATAATAATTATTATTATTATTATATATTTTGTAGCGGTTTACCTTAGTAAGATAGGAATATTGCTCCAAGTTATGGACTAGATAATTATTTTGGTCTAGTCCTCACACTTTGAAATGACGAAAAATGTTGGGACATCCTTAAATTTTCATGTCTCGCCTACTTTTGATGCAGATGATTGTCGGTATGTCCAACACTTGATTTTTTATTTAAGTAAGTTAATTGCATGAGACAAATATTTATACTTTTCTACATATATAGGGAAAACATCACACAAGATGAGCCCATTGATCCTGTGAATATCAATGATCGCGACCTTCCAAATTACGGCTCACCTTTAGCTAGTGATAGTGATGATTTGCCTAATGCCGAGGAATCAGGAGATAATGTTCCATTTGAGGCATCATCTAGTGATGATGATTTTTTAATGCCCAATCGGTCGCCAAGACCAATGTCCATGAGTCCGTTTCGTAATCATGAATTTTCTTATCTGGATCATCTCCAAGATGGTCCAGATATCTTTGGCGATACACATGTTGGATATACATCACAACGTACGTGGGGTGAATCAGAAGATTTCATGAATGGTGCTATTTATATTGAAAAAGGCATGTTGTTCAATTCAAAGAAGCAGTTGCAAAGAGCAGTTAAGCTTCTACATTTAAAGATAGCGAGGGAGTACTTTGTTATTAAATCGACAAAGAAATCATGGCGACTTGTTTGCAGGCGTGTAGAACAAGGATGTCGATTTAGGCTAACTTCTTTTAATGATAAACATACTAACATGTGGAAAGTTGGAAGATACATTAAAGAACATACATGTGATATGGGTACGTGCCGCGATGGACATTTCAACTTGGATGTTGAGATGATTGCTAACGTCCTCCGTGTTGATATAGAAAAAACACCAAGGTACTATTTTATCCTTAGATGATTTTTCTTTAAT
>JAJOOR010016798.1:0-18147 GCA_036250505.1 Solanum acaule
AAAAAAAAAAAAAAAAACAAAAAAAAAAATAAAAAAACAAAAAAAAATAAAAAAAATAAAAAATAAAATAAAAAATCAGTACTAATTATTTGATATAAAAAATTAATTTGACAGTCTAAATCATAAAATTTAACTCTTAAATTACTTCTGAGATCATAACACTTACAAACTATGTCATTTGTGTGACAGCTCAAGATGCATATAGGTTTCTAGTGAATTGGTTCAAGAGGTTTCCACATTACAAAAGCAGGGATTTCTACATCATGGGAGAAAGTTATGCAGGTATATTTACTACTCCCTCCGTTTCAATTTATTTGTCCTACTTTTCTTTTAGTCCGTTTAAAATAGAATGTGTTTGACAACCTTTTAATTTCAACTTTCCATACGACATGTTCAAGATTATAAGGTTAAATGATATAATTTGATATATTTTTAATTTAAAACCATAATATTCAAGTCTTTTTTATTTTCTCAAACTCCATATCAAGTCAGAATAAACAAAACAAATTAAAAAGGGAGGAGTACTAACGACTCCATCCATCTGTTTAGATTTACTTGTCAAATTTTGTCTTGACACACCTATTAAGAAAAACAATAATTGATATAATGAATTTACCATTTTACCCCTAGCTATTAAGTAATTGATAGTGTTCCAAACATATTTTTCAATGTTAATAAATTAAGGGCAATAGGGAAATAATTTTGGTCTTCTCTTGATTTTGTCAAATATGACAAGTAAAAGTAGAAATTAAATTAGAAAATATTTGACATGTAAATTCGAACGGAGGGAGTAGAAAATTAAAAAGAAGAAGATAGTATTGGATCGATGGTTCTAGTAGTGAGAGCCCATGATTGGTTTGTGTCAAATAAGATGTTAAATTTGTAAGAATTAAGGACCACTTTATCAGAGACAACTGTCTGAGCATTTATATAATTGAATCACATACTATACAATATAGTTATGTCCTCTTCTCAAAGCAGAAATAGACATTTTGATTGAAAATTTTGGCTATATATGTTATACAACTATTATTATTTAAGAGAGTGGTCAATTAGACAGCTAATATTGGTAGATGACAGGATTCTACGTGCCAGAGCTAGCAGACATCATTGTCAAGAGCAACATGCTAACCAACACAAACTTCAACATCCAATTCAAAGGAATAATGGTAGTTTTTTCATTTTAATATTCTTCACCCTTTCTTTTATTTATATATATGTTATCATATGTATATAACTTGTATACGGTATACCTCGGACTGGATTGGATTGCTCACAGGATTCTACATCCATGACCAATTAATTAAAAACCACCACAAACTACATGCATGCCAGAAATTGAAAAAAATTCATTTCCTTTTATTATACACATCAATTTCAAATAAAAAAATTGCTGGGGTTTTAAGGTTTATTGAGGCGAGACATATAATTAAAAGAAATATTAACATATTTTATATGGTTAACTAATTAACTATTCTATAATAGACGAATGAGAATATATAAGATTATTTTTTTTTCCAAAATTTGAACTAGTAATTAATGTCAAATTGAAACACTTTATTAGGAGTTGAAGTGTTCAACAAAAACAAGACATAGTTTAAGTGTCTAAATAAAATATCCTGGTAAACTTAAGGGGTTGGTTATGTATTAAAAGTTTAATTTAAGAATAGAATATATATCCAATTTATTTTTAATTTTTTAAATTAAATTTCATGTTTAATCAAACTAACACACATAAAATAAGATAAATAAATAATAATAAAAAATATTAACTTTAGACTATCAATTTCTTTGAACCAACCCTATTACCTATATAACACTACATATAATTTTTGTCCCACCCACAACTTGTGCCATGAAAAACGTCGAGAAAATATGGTCTATTATTCGATCATTTATTAGTTTCTACAAGAAAAGAATAACAAGCATGGATTATTATTTGTTTGAAAACTAAATAAATTAATTGGAGAAAGCAATTAATTGTATGGATGCAGATAGGAAATGGTATAATGAACGATGTAACAGACGAGAAAGGGCAATTAGATTATTTATGGAGTCATGCACTAATATCAGACGAGACTCATTTAGGCATCCAACAACATTGCAAAACCCAAACTGAGACAAAAACATGTGAACAATTTCAAAGCACAGCTCAAACTGAGTTTGGAAACATAGATCCTTACAACATCTATGGTCCCATTTGTCCCCTTGATGACGATGATTCATCATCATCGTCATCAACAAGAAGAGTATTCAAGAAAAATGGATATGATCCTTGTGAACAACATTATGTTCGCGATTATCTCAATCTTCCTCAAGTTCAAAAGGCCTTGCATGCCAACCTCAACAACCCTTGGCAACCTTGCAGGTATTTACTTACACTGTCAGTGTATATACGTTAAAACATTTTTACATATATGATATGATTTTTTTTTTCTTTCATTTGGTACATGTTAGTGCTCTGACTTGGAAGGATAGTCCATCAAGTATGTTTCCAATATACAATAGACTAATTGCATCTGGTCTCAGGATACTTCTTTTCAGGTAAATGTAATTAATTATTGGATTAGCTTATAAATAATCGTTTTTAATTAGTTTATGCTTATAATACTACTTTATTTATTTTGTGTGGAAACAGTGGAGATGTAGATGCAGTAGTTTCAGTAACTTCAACTCGTTATAGCATTAGTGCTATGAACCTTACAGTCATCAAGCCTTGGCATGTTTGGCATGATGATACAAAAGAAGTAAGTTCTTCTTATCGCCATGGTGTCCAGGCCAATTTTCACACACCACGACTAATTCTATGGAATACTTGTCACCTCCCACCAACGTCAATGGGAAAAACATCACCTAGTATCTAATTAATTCTTTTTGTATATGTAAAAATAAATGTTATGAACTATTTAATTTATTTTTTCTTTTTTGTTAATTTAAAGGGTGGTTTGTACGTATAATTTAATTTTTTGCAGGTAGCTGGATATATGGTGGTGTATGATGGATTAGCTTTTGCAACAGTTAGGGGAGCAGGGCATCAAGTTCCACAATTTCAACCACGTAGAGCTTTTGCTTTGTTGAATATGTTCTTTGCCAATCATTTTTAGCATTTGGGGATTGGCCTTATTGGAACTCCATTTCAAACTCATTCTAATAATTGGACATATTTTATTGATCAAAGTATTGTTTCATGATCGAGTTTTTTATTTTTATTTTATCATGGAGTCAGGAAACAATTAATCCTTGAACCTAATTCAACTTCAAAAAACTAACTAATACTAATCTAAAAGAAGAATTTATCTCATCCCATCGATATGTGACTCAACACCAACTTTAACCAAACCCGTCCATCCAATTTTCCCCTCTAATCAAGGTCGTCATTTTCCGATTCCCAAATCTCTAAATTCATTTCTACATATCTGGCGCAATTCAGCAAGAATATTGAATTCATACGCAATAGACTAAATTATGATATGAGTTCATATGGTATATGTTAGTTTGATGTCATTTCGCAACAGGCAACAGCCAATTGTATTAAAAAAACTGGAAGAACACTCCAGGAACAGTATTACCAACTAACGTATATTAAATTGCTTATGTCCAGTGGCTTTAGTGTTTGGATCTATAGATTAATGCTTAATACATTTGGCTCAACATATAGTATATGAAAAGGACCTTGATTAATTAGCTACTTGTTTGGCACTACAATCAGCAGCTTATGCTAATCTCTCTCAACATATGAGTTAAATTTGGGAGAGATTGAGCTAGCTAGAGAGTCTCAATTCTCTTTTCATTTATAGAGTAGATCCAATATACTAAATTCAAACGAAAATATCTAAAGAAAGAAGATAGAAAATTCTTACTTTGGAAGTTGCCTTGAAGAAGACAAATGCATAAATTCAATCAGTCTAATTAGGCAGATGGAGCAGCACTCAATGCTACTGGTTAACTGTGAACAACTGAAAATGAAAACCAACAAAATAGTAAACTCCTTGGTAGAGGTCATCTCTTTTCTCAATCAGCCTTTCTCCTGTCCTGATCAAGAACGACGTGAAACTAAAAGGCAACAATTTCCTTAATATATACTACTTCTGTTAAGTATCCTATTAACATTTTCCATAACAAATGCGCACAAAGAACAAAGATGTTAATACAATGGCTTCAATCTAACACAAAAAAGAAAAAAAAAGGATGACATTCTCAACATTTTACTTACTCTATAAATAATGAAGAAGGTTGAGTGAATACTCAACCTTTCTTATTTCTTGCATGGAAAGAAAGAAAATGAAAGTTACCTCTGTTTTACAGTTAAGTCTTTCTCTAATTTTGTGCTACCTTAGCACCCAAAAATGTTATGCAGGAGAAGCAGATGTTGTAAGGGAATTTCTCAAGGCTCGACGTGCAAATCACTTGCAAAGTACACCAAGTATTAACAGTGGCCTAGCGGCTGCTGAGAAACGGAGATCAGCATTTGTGTCACAGGTAGGATCAAAGGAAGATGACAAGATCTCAACATTGCCAGGGCAACCTAGTGGTGTGAGTTTTGATCAATATTCAGGATATGTTACTGTTGATGCTGATGCTGGTAGAGCATTGTTCTATTACTTCACTGAATCAACTCAAGATCCCTCTACCAAGCCTCTTGTTTTGTGGCTAAATGGAGGTAAATACACACACCATACTCACGGTTACCCCAATTGTCAAGAGGAAGAATGTCTTTTCTAACACTAGTTTCAAGCAAAAACTACAAACAGTTTACTCTAATTATGTTCGTCCCTTTAATGCGCTAGTCATTCTAGTATTGCTTTTAAAACTATGTTAGCGCACTTATCATGTTTCTTTGTTGTTCTATACATACTTAATGTACAGGACCTGGTTGCTCATCATTTGGGGCTGGAGCGATGATGGAACTTGGACCATTCCGCGTAAATAAAGATGGAAAAACCTTGTGGCTCAACCCTTTTGCCTGGAACAATGGTACTTATACATATCTCTTCTGCAAAATCTGTAATCACAATTGAGAGTAGTCAAAAACCCATAAATAATTAATACTAACAACAATTTTGTTAATTAATGCAGTGGTAATTAATACTAACAACAATTTTGTTAATTAATGCAGTGGCAAACATCCTCTTTTTAGAATCACCTGCTGGAGTTGGATTCTCTTATTCTAATACATCATTAGATTATACTACTGGAGACGAAAAGACCAGACAAGACAGTTTCACCTTTCTCGTCAATTGGATGGAAAGATTCCCAGAATATAAACACCGAGATTTCTATATTACTGGAGAGAGTTATGCTGGCCACTATGTGCCTCAACTTGCTCAGCTGATCTTATCCTACAAGAAAACAGAACCAAACCTTGCCATTAACTTGCAAGGAATAGCAGTAAGCTAAGCTTCAAATTGTCACTAAATTATTTTTCTCCTGATTAAGTCACTAGGTATATCGTGTCTGCGTCTTAATTGCATGCATATGGCATGGATTTCAGACTGGAAATGGCATCATTGATGACGAAACAATGAACAGTGGTACATACGACTTTTATTGGACCCATGCTCTAATATCAGATGAAGTCCATGATGGAATTGTCTTGAATTGCAACTTCTCGGCAGAGACAACCTCAAAAGCATGTAATGACTACATTAAGCAAGCAGATTCATCTCAAAGCAATATATATGCTTACAACACATATTCCCAACTGTGCAACTCCTCTGTCTATACTTCCCTTCCTGTAAGTTCCACTGGCTAACTGCTCATTCATTATTGAGGAAAGAAGAAATATTTGCAGTGCCCAAATTAAGGTGACGATCACGGTGAGGAAACAAAAAAAGACCATGCACAACAACATTCTACGCCCCAATACGCTCACCAGTCACCTCTCTGTAGATTTTACATCCTTCTATTAAATTTTGTACATGATGGCAACTTTTTCTTTTTTGTATAACAGATAGATGGATTTGATCCATGCTCAGCTGATTACGTAGACAATTACCTAAATAATGCTGAAGTACAAAAGGCCCTTAATGTCAAAGATACACCCTATTCCTGGGATTCCTGCAAGTAATACATTGAGTTCTCTAAAACATTTTCATTCTTGAGGCTTATTATTATCTTTTGGGGATTAATTTCAATTTCTTCATTTCTCACTTGTGCAGTGGTTTCATATTCGGCTCTTGGCAGGACTCCCCGCATTCTGTTCTAACAGTCTTTCAAGAGCTCATGCAAAGTGGCATTAGGGTTTGGATTTATAGGTAAGTAAATCAAGCAAAGAAGCAGTCATCAGAAACAATTCAGAATTTTAGTGATTTCAAAACAATTAACATTTTCTTAATAACAATTTCAGTGGAGACATAGATCATATGTTATCTGTGACGACAAGTACATATGCCATAGACAAAATAAAAACACCAGTCAAAACACCATGGTACCCTTGGTTCTTCCAAGGCGAGGTAACAAAGTTGTCATTATGCTTTAACTCTATGTACAATGTCTATTTTCAGAATATCATGTATGTACATAAATTAATTATTTCATATAATCCTTTTCCTTTCTAGGTTGGTGGTTATGCAGTAGAATACCAGAACTTGACATTTGTGACAGTAAGAGGAGCAGGACATTTCGTTCCAAGCTATCAACCAGGCCGCGCATTGACCATGTTCTCATCTTTCATCAATGGCATGCTCCCTCCTCATCTACACTAAACAGACAGAAGAGAAAAGATTATTGAGTGGGAAAAAGAAAAGGAAAACTGATTACATAAGGAACATTAATCTTGTAGAACTACTACCCAATTATGATATTCTAAACAAGGAGATGTAGTATAAATTATGGAGTATGTGTTCTTCTCATTATAAAAAAAAATCACTTTAATAGATTCCAAATGCCTAGTTGCATAGGGTTAAATTTCCAGCCGGAGCTCCCCTATCCTTTCCTTCCTACTCTGCCTGGACCCCTCATCACTTGAACTTAAAAAAGAAAAGTGACACAAAGAAGATGAGTATGTGAATATTCCTCTAGCAACTAGGTTAAAAAGATTTGCAGCACAAGCATAAATCACATGATATTCTTAAGATTGACTCTTGAACATGTTTTACCCAATGAAATTAATACTACAAGGACAAAATTCTTCAACCCTTTCATATTCTTAAGATTGAATTTAACATGGAAATAATTTGCGAACTAAAACTTTCACAAACTTAAAAATAACATTCACAAACCCTAACCATTGCCCTTGCCTCAACAAAAGATGAATCAAAATTACACACAATTTTGTTTCCGCCGGATTCATCATCCTGAAAAGGTGGAGTAATTTTGATGGGAAATTTGAGATGGACCGAAATAGAGTAAATTTGGAGGCCTAAATTCTGTTCGCGCAAAACATGTACAGAAGCGCGCCATATATTTGGGGGAAAAGTAGAAGGAAAATACAAAACTAATGAACCGTTACTATATTTTTTTATATAAATAAAGAAGAACAACTGTTAGTTCTTGTTTTTCAACAGCCTGAGAAAAAAAATTCAAAGTTTTATATAAAGGTTAATTTTTTTATACCAAATTATCATTAAATATAATTTCAAAACTTGATTTAAAAAAATAAATATTTTCAACCTATTATTCAAACCAAACAGAAAAAAAAAAAGGGTTATATATTTAAGACGTTTTCCTTTCACTTGTGTGTATTTCATTGTTTCATTTGGTTTAACGAACAATTAGTTATACATTGTGGAATTGTTTTTGCAATAAATAATATGGGAGGGATTGTTATTTTGAGATTGTTTATTTTAAGAGTTTTTTTGTCTTTTAATATCAACTCTTCCCATTATAATGTTAATATTCTAAATAATATACGAACCACCCAAGTGTGTATATATATATATACTAGTTTCACGGTACGTGTGTTGCACGTGTGTATAGTATATATAGTATACGATGTTGTAAAATAGAATTAATAGTATTAAATTAATTATTTTTAGTAAATAATTATAACTTCAAAAACATAGGACAAATGCTTTAAAATGATTAATACAAATTGTTATAGAGTTATTTGTATTTTGAGATCAAAATGACCAGATATTTTTGAAACATTTCAAAATACATTCAAATTTCAAATATGGGAAGAAAGTGACATTTCTTTAGTAGTATTATTATTTACATAACTCAATTTTGTAAACAAATCTAACTAACAAAGTTTTTTTTTAAAAATGTCAATACAAAAAATGTCACCAATAGTCTTTCCTCTTGAGGTTATGAACATAAATGACGGACACCATTTAAGTATACTTTTTTTCTCTTAAATATTCATATTTCAAATTAAGTATGTGCATGAAACTAATAAGAATTACCATAAATATTTCAATATTTTATCTTTATACGCAATCTATCTTTTACCAATTAATATTTGAGTACGACTATCATAGAGAGATAATTCTACAAAAAAAAGTACTTTATTGTTATAACGAATGATGGTTAAATTGAGGTTTGAGTGTATGTCAAATATTTAGCTTGACAATTTCTTTCTTTTAGATATACATATATATTTAAGTAGCATAATTTAATTTTAATATATGAACAACATCACATTTGGTGAAAAATATTTCATTTCTTTAAATTTCTACCTTATCTTTGTAGAATTGTAGTCTTCTCCTTTTTCCTGCTGCATACATACCATATAGTTGTTGTCTAATGAAAGTATCTAATATCTTATAGAAGTTGTATCGTGATATAAAATATTAAACTTTTTCAATAATAAAAATTAATAGATGAACAAAATTTAAAGTATTGTTTATAGAATCTTTAATTTGAATCAAGATTATTTTATGATCAATCACTATTTACTTTTCTATTTTTATATAGCTAACAAGGAGTGTATCATGTGACCTAAAATTTTCTCAAATTAAATGAACACAAAATAATAGGAAAAAAATATATGGAAAGATACATAGCCAATGAAGAAGGAAGACGGAAATATAGTTTCATGCTATATTCACAATGGAGTTCTATTTGATTAAAATCTCTTGTAACCAACACTTTACTTTCTTCGTTTATTTTTACTTACATATCTATTAAAAATATATATATTATCATGTCTATATTATCATATTATAAGTAATAGTGAAAATCTATTTTTGAAATAGTGGATTTAACATCAAAACTAATAATTCAATGAACTACGTTAATGCTCATTGTTTTAGCCAAATCAGAAAGAAACTACTTCATTTGAGGGTAAAAAATAAAAAATAAAAAACCAAAGAAGAAATATCTTACCCAAATCATGTGACTTTATTCATATCTTTTTATTATTATTGTCTTTCCCACAACATTTCCTCACTGTTAACTCATGAAAATCGTAAGAAAAAATACGAGTGTCAATTTATGAATGATATGCTACAATTTGTTCACCAACTCCATCTTATGTGGTACCACGAATTTCATTGAATTTTGAACTTAATCAACTATTACAAATAACCCTGAGATTTTTTTAAGAAGTAGAAGAGTAGAAAACTTTAAAAATCGTAGTTGAAAAGTGAGAGGAAACCCTCTATTTATAGCTAACAAATAGTAGTATTAATAGGTACTAATTGTTCCTTATCAGAAAAGTTACAATCTTTCGTAAAAGTCACTGCTTATCGAAAAAATCACAACATTTTGCAAAAGTCACAACTCATCGGAAAAGGCACAACCCTTCGAAAAAGTCACAATCGTTTGAAAAAAATCACAATCTTTCAGAAAAGTCACAACTCATCGAAAATGTCAAACATAAAATTTTCTCAAATTAAAATGAACACAAAATAATAGGAAAAAAATTATATGGAGCGATACATAGCCAATGAAGAAGGAAGACAAAAATATATGTTCATGCTATATTCACTTTAGAGTTCTATTTGATTAAAATTTCTTGTCACCAACACTTTACATTCTTCGTTCACTTTTACTTACATATCTATTGAAAATAATTATTATCATGTCTATATTATCATATTATAAGTAAAAGTGAAAATCTATTTTTGAAATAGTGAATTTAACATCAAAACTAAAGATTCAATGGACTACATTGATGCTCGGTGTTTTAGCAAAATCTGAAAGAAACTGCTTCATTTGAGGGTAAACAAAAACAAATAAAAAATCAAAGAAGAAATATCTTACACAAATCATGTGACTTTATTTATATTTGTTTATTATTATTGTCTTTCCCACAACATTTCGTCACTGTTAACTCATGGAAATCGTAAGAAAATATACGAGTTGAATTTATGAATGATTTGCTACAATTTGTTCAACAACTCTTTCTTATTTGATACCTCAAATTTCGTTAAATTTTTAACTTAATCAACTGTTACAAATAACCCTTGGATTTTTTAAGAAGAAGAAGAAGAGTAGAAAACTTTAAAAAACTGTAGTTTAAAAGTGAGAGGATACCCTCTATTTATAGCTAACAAATAGTAGTATTAATAGGTGTTAATTGTTCCTTATCAAAAAAGTTACAACTTTTTGTAAAAGTCGCTGCTCATCGAAAAAATACAATCTTTTGCAAAAGTCACAACTCATCGGAAAAGGCACAACCCTTCTGAAAAGTCACAATCCTTTGAAAAAATCACAACCTTTCGGAAAAGTCAGAACTCATCGAAAATGTCAAAACCCGTCAAAAAGTCTCATCGGAAAAGGCACAACCTTTCAGAAAAGTCACAACCTTTTGAAAAAATCACAACCTTTCAGAAAAGTCAGAACTCATCGAAAATATCAAAACCCGTCAAAAAGTCGAAACCCTTTGGAAAAGTCACATTTCTTTGAGAAAATCACAACCCTTTAATATGAAAGGGTATTTACATTTAATATAATATAAATAATTAAATTAATAAATAAAACAAATTGAGTATTTTTAATTGGGGGTATTATAGTAATTCAACATTCATTTTAGGAGTTCATACTTTTAAAGTAGTATAGAATAGATAGATTAGTACGAGTACTTCCATTTATCAATTCCCGGAGTGATTAATACAACTTACTAAGGAACAAGTCATAGACTCATAGCTGTTAAATGCGTATGGCGTTTTAACCAAAGAGCACAAATGACAAAAGATGTTAGTCCAATTTGAGTACAAGAAAATATATCTGACGACCTTCTCAACATTTTGCATGCAATATATATATATAAGTAATAAAGAAGAGTTATAACTCACCATTTCTTGTTTCATTGAATCAGGAAGGAAGAGAATGAATATTTCCTCTGTTTTAAGTCTATTTTTAATTTTGTGCTACCTAAGTGCCCAACAATGTTACGCAGGGGAAGTAGATGTTCTACGTGAATTTCTCAAGGCTCGACGGACAAAAACAAAAAATGTTATCAGCCAAGGCCTAGCGGTTGCTGAGAAACAGAGATCAGTGTCTGAATTCAAAGTGCCACAGGTAGGATCAAAGGAAAATGACAGGATATCGGCATTGCCGGGGCAACCAAGTGGGATCAATTTTGCTCAATATTCAGGATATGTGACTGTTAATGCTGATGCTGGTAGAGCTCTGTTCTATTACTTGGTAGAATCGTCTAATGACCCTTCTACAAAGCCTCTTGTTTTGTGGCTAAATGGAGGCAAGTAAATACACACATCACGCCACGTTAATTCACTAGAATTGTCTTTCGAACCTAACCTTAGGACCATATGTATTTATTGACAGGACCTGGTTGTTCTTCATTCGGAAATGGAGGGATGGTGGAACTTGGACCATTCCGTGTCAATAAAGATGGGAAAACCTTGTGGCTCAATCAATTTGCCTGGAACAATGGTACTTAATTAATAGAAAAATCTATCATCACTACTGAGAAAAAAATAATCAGAAATCTATAAATAACAATGGCATTTTTGTAACTATAATTATGCAGTGGCAAATGTCCTCTTTTTAGAATCACCAGCTGGTGTTGGATTCTCTTATTCTAATACATCATCAGATTATACTACTGGAGACAAAAAGACTAGACAAGACAGTTTCACCTTTCTCGTCAATTGGATGGAAAGATTCCCAGAATATAAAAACCGCTATTTTTACATTGTTGGGGAGAGTTATGCTGGTCACTACGTACCTCAACTTGCTCAGCTAATCTTATCTCACAAGAAAACAGAACCCAACCTTGTCATTAACTTGCAAGGAATAGCTGTAAGCTAATTAAACTTGTTCAAATGATATTTACCTTATTTTAATACTGACTAGGCCACTAATGTTATCTTATTTGCATATGACATGATTTTCAGGCTGGAAATGCCCTCCTCGACGATGAAACATGGAATAGTGGTTCATACGACTTTTATTGGACGCACGCACTAATATCAGATGAAGTCCATGATGGAATTGTCAAGAATTGCAACTTCTCGACAGAAACGTCTACCTCAGAAGCTTGTGACGAGTACACAAGCAAAGCAGATTCATGTCAAGCCAATATATATGATTATAACACATATTCCCAACTCTGCAACTCTTCTGCCTATACTTCCCTTCCTGTAAGTTCCACTGACTAACTGCTTTCGTTCCTGGTGTCTATACCAATCTAAATAATAGTGTCAGAAATTAAGGTGAGAGAAAAAGAAAGATCATGATTCATGCACAACGACATTCTATGCCCAAATTACAAACAATCTATAGCATAACTTCTTCTTTTGTACATCATAACAGATAGATGGATTCGATCCATGCTCACCTGATTACGTAGACAATTACCTAAACACAGCTGAAGTACAGAAGGCACTTAATGTCAGAGATATACCCCATTTTTGGGAATCTTGCAGGTAGATGTTATTTTTTTTAAAAAAAATTTTAATTCTTCAAAATACTGACCTTTTCCCCCTCTCTTTTTGGGTTTAATTTGATCACTTGTGCAGTGGTTACATACACGGCTCTTGGCAAGACTCCCCAGATACTGTTCTGCCAATCTACAAAGAGCTCATGCAAAGTGGTATTCGGGTTTGGATATATAGGTAAGTAAATCAAGCAAGGAATTAGGTAGTCACTATAATAATAAATTTGTCTGCTAGGCTCTAGCTCAAGACACTCTGCTTCGTCCTTTTTATTTTTCCAGCGGAGACATAGATCATATTTTGCCTGTAACTACAAGTAGATATGGTATCGACAAAATCAAAACACCAGTCAAAACGGCATGGTACCCGTGGTTCTTCCAAGGGGAGGTAATTAACCAAGTTGTCATTATTAGTTTCGATCTTCAACTCTACAATTTCTTAATTTCCAGTATGAATATGAATTAAGTATTTCATATTTCCAGGTTGGTGGCTACGCAGTAGAGTACCAGAACTTGACATTCGTGACAGTGCGCGGAGCAGGACATTTTGTGCCAAGCTATCAACCTGGCCGTGCATTAACCATGTTCTCATCCTTCATCAATGGGACACTCCCTCCTGGTTTCGATTAAACAGAAGATACGTACATTGTGAAAAAAGGATTGCTGGTTTCATATGGAATAGATTTTGTAGAATTAATTAGTTATTACATTACTGTTTTATGGTTTGTATTCAAGCATGAGAGGGCTTTTAACTTTTATGGTGTCTTTTTGTATTTCAAATTAAAATTTATAAAATGTTTAACTTGTTTAGTCATGTCTCATTTAACGTTTCTTTCTGCTTTTGCCCTACTCTATCGAGTCATTTTAAAAATTGTTGAACCCACAACATGAAGATGAATTTGAAACCCCTAGACCATTGAGCCAACATTTATCAGTTGTGACAAGGGGGTTCAATATGTATTTTGTATTCATAAATAGCTGATTTGACATTTTACACAACGTGTGATTTTCCAACGAGCACCTTGGCTCCACCCCTGTATATATGAATAATAAGTTTTCCTTTCACTTTGATGTATTTTCATTGTGTGGTTTGGTTTAACGAACATTTAGTTACTAAATGCTGAAAACACGACGAATAAATTACTTTCGCAATAAATGATATAGTAGGGATTGTTATTTTGAGATTGTTTATTTTAAGAACTTTTTGTCTTTAATATTGACTCTGTTCAATGTAATGCTAAGATTCTTACATCATATTCTATTTCACACAAAATAATACACGGACTCTGATATAACTCCAATTTTGTAGATATTAGCCAATACATAGTTTAATAAGGCCAATCAAAAGATATAAGTAGTAATTTCAGGTGCATTTTATTCTTGCATTTGGTTGGAGGTCTTAGGTAATTATTGAATTATTTGTACCACCATTTATATTTTGGTAATGAGATAAGTTATTCTATAAATAATTAAATCCTATAATAATTAATTTCGAAATAACTTGTTCCATACCAAACCCCTAGTATTTCTTATGACCTGGTCAACCAAACCACCTCCGAGTGTATAAAAGATAGAAAGGAGTAATACTCTCTATCTCAAGGTAATTAAATGTTGCACGTCATCGGTGGAAGTTGAACTAGGAGTATTTAATAGAGTAATAAGTTATATATACTGTCAGTATAATACTCATCTTCACTCTCTATTTTCTTGAGCCATTTCCGTCTGATCGACAATGACACCAAAAATGAAAGCCAACAATATCCTTAAGATTTAGTAGTACGAGTACTTAAATTTATCAATTCCCCGACTGATCGAAACAACTTATTAAGGAACAAGTCATAGCTGTTAAATGCCTATGGCATTTTAACCAAAGAGAATAAATGACAAAAGATGTTAGTCCAATTTGAGTACAAGAAAAAATATCTGATGACCTTCTCAACATTTTGCGTAGGCGATATAATAAAGAAGAGTTATCACTCACCATTTCTTGTTTCATTGAATTGGAAAGGAAGAGAATGAACATTTTCTCTGTTTTACCTCTTTTTCTAATTTTGTGCTACTTAAGTGCCCAACAATGTTACGCAGGGGAAGCAGATGTTCTACGTGAATTTCTCAAGGCTCGACGGACAAAAACAAGAAATGTTGTTAGCCAAGGCCTAGCTGTTGCTGAGAAACAGAGATCAGCGTCAAACTTCATAGTGCCACAGGTAGGATCAAAGAAAAATGACAAGATCTCGGCATTGCCAGGTCAACCAAAAGGGATCAATTTTGCACAATATTCAGGATATATTACTGTTGATGCTAATGCTGGTAGAGCTTTGTTCTATTACTTGGCAGAATCATCTAATGACCCTTCTACCAAGCCTCTTGTTTTGTGGCTAAATGGAGGTAAATACACACACAAATCAAATTGTCATAGTAATATGTTAAAAATCACAAGTTCTAAAGGTACTTTTGGATGAATTTGATAGGACCTGGTTGCTCTTCATTCGGGAATGGAGGGATGGTGGAACTTGGACCATTCCGCGTCAATGAAGACGGAAAAACTTTGTGGCTCAACCCATTTGCCTGGAACAAAGGTACTTCATAGCAAAATCTATCATCAGTACAGGAAAAAAATAATCAGAAACCTATAAATAACAATGACATTTTTATGACTATGATTATGCAGTGGCAAATGTCCTCTTTTTAGAATCACCAGCTGGTGTTGGATTCTCTTATTCTAATACATCATCAGATTATACTACTGGAGACAAAAAGACTAGACGAGACAGTTTCACCTTTCTCGTCAATTGGATGGAAAGATTCCCAGAATATAAACACCGCGATTTCTACATTGTTGGGGAGAGTTATGCTGGTCACTACGTACCTCAACTTGCTCAATTAATCTTATCTCACAAGAAAACAAAACCCAACCTTGTCATCAACTTGCAAGGAATAGCTGTAAGCTAATTAAATGATATTCACCTTCTTTTAATACTGACTAGGCCACTAATGTTATCTTATTTGCATATGACATGATTTTCAGACTGGAAATGCCCTCCTCGACGATGAAACATGGAATAGTGGTTCATACGACTTTTATTGGACGCACGCACTAATATCAGATGAAGTCCATGAAGGAATTGTCAAGAATTGCAACTTCTCGACAGAAACGTCTACCTCAGAAGCTTGTGATCAGTACACAAGCGAAGCAGATTCATGTCAAGCCAATATATATAGTTATAACACATATTCCCAACTCTGCAACTCCTCTGCCTATACTTCCCTTCCTGTAAGTTCCACTGGTTAACTCATGATTTGTTCCCGGTGTTTATACCAATCTAAATAATTCAACATCTCAAGTGTCACAAATAAAGGCAAAAGTATAATAAAAGACCGTGCTCAACCGCAGTCTACGCCCAAATTACAAGCAATTATCTATAGCATAACCTCTTCTTTTGTGTATCATAACAGATAGATGGATTTGATCCATGCTCAGATGATTACGTAGACAATTACCTAAACACTATTGAAGTGCAAAAGGCACTTAATGTCAGAGATATACCCCATTCCTGGGAATCTTGCAAGTAAATAGATACTGTGATTTTTTTAAAACAATTTAATTCTTCAAATTGAAATTGCTGATCCTTTTTTCGATTAATTTGATCACTTGCTTCATTAATCACTTGTGCAGTAATGACATAGGCGGCTATTGGCAAGACTCTCCCGATACTGTTCTACCAATCTTCCAAGAACTCATGCAAAGTGGCATAAGAGTTTGGATTTATAGGCAAGTAAAATCAAACAAGCTGGAATCAATCACCATAAAACTAATACTGAAACAAATAACATTTTCTTATCAAGCCCCTCTTCTTCTTCTTTTCCAGTGGAGACATAGATCATATTTTGTCTGTAACGACAAGTAGATATGCTATCAACAAAATCAAAACACCAGTCAAAACGGCATGGTACCCGTGGTTCTTCAATGGGGAGGTAATCAACGATGTTGTCATTATTACTTTTGATCTTCAACTCTACAATTTCTTAATTTCCGATATTATCAATTATGAATATGAATTAAGTATTTCATATCTCCAGGTTGGTGGTTACGCAGTGGAATACCTGAACTTGACATTCGTGACGGTCAGAGGAGCAGGACATCTCGTGCCAAGCTATCAACCTGGCCGTGCATTGACCATGTTCTCTTCCTTCATCAATGGCACACTTCCTCCTGGTTTCCATTAAACAGAAGATGCATTCTTCCTTCCCCACAGCAAAACAAAGGAGTATTATGGATCGAATAATGCAACAATATCTAGTGAAGCTTAACAATGACCTATAGTCTACCCATTCTTCTTGAGTTTTTTTCTTCTTGTTGTTTTCTTCAGCTACTCTCTGGGTTATCTCACAACTTATGTCCACTATTGAACATGTTTTACACTATGAAATGAACACTAGAACTACAGATTCTTCAACACTTCATATTCTTAAGGTTGAATTCAATTGCAAAAGAAGCATCTAAAGAAACAAACGTTCACAAATTTTATACTCCTGTAACTTAAAAATAACATTCATAAACCCTAACCCTTGCCTCAACAAAATTGATCAAAATCAAGCACAAATTTCTCACTAAGAAAATCACAAACGCACAATTTTGTTTGCGCCGGCTTCATCATACCATGAATATGAAGAAATTGAAAAAAATAATAATCAGAAAAGCACAACAGAATGACAAAATTTCTAAATCACGAGGAAGTATTTACGCAACGGACCGAATTGAGTAAATTTGGTGGCTAAACTGTTCGCGCTAAATATGAACAGAAGCGCGCGATATATTTTGGGAAAAAACTTGAAAAAGTTAAATAGAAGGAAAATACAAAGGCATAATACATATATTGACTCTTAAACTTGACTTCAAATTTTAACTTTGATCTTTAACTTTGTAAGTGCACAAATAGGCACTTTAACTATCCAAAACTTAAACAAAAAAACACTCGGATCCTACCTGGCAAAATGCGTGAAATACACTCAAATTAGGCGCGTCAGATGTAAAAATTCAGGGGGTCAGCAGTAAAAAAAGCATTGAAAGGACAATTAAACCCTTTTTATATTTTTTTCAACAATTTTCCCCTCTTTTTTGCATTATTTGTTGTTCACTGCAAAATGCAAGTGACATTTAATAAAAAATTTTGTTATTACGAAAAAAAATTATAATGAAGTTTTTTTTTGGCAAGGAGGAAAAAGGAACACGTGTAGTACTAAATTTTTTTTTTGAGATTCAATCAATTTTTTTTGTCTTTGAAATATTTCTAGTTGTTAATTACTGTAATTTATAGTACTTTCTAAGAAATTTTCAAATAATATATATTATTTCATTTGTC
>JAJOOR010016799.1:0-16769 GCA_036250505.1 Solanum acaule
AATTAAGCCCAAGGGAATCAATCACTATATTAATACACACAAATTGGCGGAATAACATCTAAGGAAAAGAATAATCTTGGGGCCAATTATGCATTATCAATTCCTTATCCGAAGGAAGTAAGATCAGTTCACAAGCAAAGGAAACAAATTAAATCAACACTTACCAAGGATATAATATGTAGAAAATCTGCTTAGGACAATAATTAGGGGAGGAGGGATCGATTTACAATAACTATTAATTAATAGCAAGTAAGATCATTCACTAAAAGAAAAAATAAGGAAATTTGTTCATGCTTCCATTTATAAAATTTAAAATTTACAGTATGCAAATTCCAATCAAAATCTATCAAGCATAGGGGCAGAAATGAAGATATCACTTAGAAATGAAATGAAGATTAACAATTCCGACAATTTAACAGGCTAACAATCGACTGTACAACGTCATCATACTAATGAAGCAAAATCTAATCAATCAAAAATTTGCAATGCTTAGGACAAAAATTCACAGCCGTTAATCATTTTTATAATAATGCAAACATGCAAAATCATATATTCATAATCAAATAGAGAAATCATATAATCGAATTTAGGAGAACAAACTCGGACGGATCTGTGAAGATCCGTCTTCCACAGCTTTTGAGCTTCGCCGGAGAAGAGAGGGGCGGAGGCGCTGGTGGCGTCGTCTGGTTGCTGCTGTTGCTGGTGGCTTTCACGGCTGCTCGCTGAGGAGCTCTCGCCGGTCGGAGGTGCTGCTGGACGCCGGTGGAGCTTGCTGCTGTCACCGGAGCTCGCTGGTGTTGATGTCACTGGCTGGAGCTGCTGGTGGCTGTCCTCACCGGCTGGAGCTGCTGTTTGTGGCTGCTACTGGCGCTGCTGGAGCTGTGTGAGGCTTCTGTTGGTCGCTGGTCGGAGCAGCTGGTGGTCCTGCGAAGAGAAAAAAAAAAGAAGGAAAAATAGGAAGGGAGAAGGAAGGAGAGCCGGAGAGAGAAAGAGAAGAGGGAGACGAGAGAGAGGAGGCCGCCACCGGATTGCGTGGTGGCCATCCTCGCCGGCGAAGTGGAGGCAGAGGGATGGAGGCGGCGGCTGTTCTTTTAGAGATGAGAGAAAAAAGAGTGAATAGATTTAGGGTATTGGTCTTTAGTTTTGAAAATAGGAAATAAGAGGATTCGATCTCAACCATAGGATTAGTTTAAATGAGTGGCTAGGATTTAACTTAAAAGATGGACGGATGAGATTAAATGGAATCAAAAATTTTGAAAATTAGATTGAAAATTGGAATGGCCAAATTTGTAATAACATTGGCTAGAATTGAAATGAAAGGATGGCTATAATTGAAATAAAAATTGAAATTGAATAGGCTAGAATTGGCATGAATTAGAATAAAATGGGCTATAATTTAAATGATTTTGAGGAATTTTTTTTTTTAAGAAATGCTATTCAATCAAAATACTATGAATATCATAATATTTTTATATAGTTGAAATCACTTAAATTTTAAAACATTTGAATAAAATAATTATTAATTTAATTTTTTATTTTTTATTTTTTAAAATTATCTTAATAATATTTATGATAATTTTATAAGACACACATATTAAAATGTACAATTTTTTAGACAAAATCAACTAAAATTTTAAACTCAAAATATATTTTAAAAACACGTATTTAATCGAATAGCATTCCAAAAGGGTTATAGGTCGGTCAAAATTGGGTGTCAACAGTTGTTAATGGAAATATTCAGGTTTTACCAAACATGACAAAATGACAAATTAAATAATGACATGTGTCAAATGCACTACTTTTCTACTTGTCAAATGGTCTTGGACTTTGTATATGATCCATGTGTTATACATTTATTTGTAATTTTGAAGGTTGATTTGTAACTTAAGTTTGGTGACATGTTTTGTTGTTTTGGGGTTGTAACATCTCAGATTTGAAAAGGGCTAGAGAGGGTGAACGGGAAAGTCCATGAACCCAAAAAGGACCATGGACCCTTCACGACACCCTAGACAGGTCGTGTAGGGGTCCACGACCCGTTAAGGGCATCGTGGGACCATCCAGAACTGTCCCTAAGAAGCATTCAATTAGATGGTGCCCTAGACGGCCCGTGGTGACTTAGACAACCTCTTTAGGGGTCCGTACAACGTTACCCAGATAGTGAGGTTGCACCCAAGGTCACTTTGAAGGACCACAGATGCCTAGACAGTCCTTGAAGCATCACACAGACCATGAAGTCATCCATGAAAGAGACTTATTAGACTTTAAACTTTGATTCAACTTCAAATGATCATATCTTTCAGCACAAAATGTATTAGGTGACCCATGCCCTATCAAATTAAAGATCCTTGAGTTCTCTTTCCAATGCCACCAAGTTTGCCTAATTCTGAGCCCTGAGTCAAAAGTTATGCCTGTGTTATTGGAGCCTTGTCAGTCAGGGCATTATCACGATCCACTAGACGAGCCGTGGTGCTCTAGATGATCCATGAAGTCCCTAGTGAGAGGCACTTCGTCAACTTTAAGTCAGGTCATGTTGGTCTTTTCCCGATTGTTTTAACCCAATACTATGTCGTTTTACCCTCTACCCTAGGCCCCATATAATTATTTTTATCCCCAAAATCACCCAATTCAATTCATTCTTCTAAAATCCCAAAATTTTATCAGGTTCATCCTCTAAATATTTCTCTCTCTAAGAAGAAGAAAAAGAAGGCTAGGGTTTAAATATCAATACTCCAAATTCAGAAGAGCCTAGAAGGCCCCAAATCTCCTTCTTTCGGTACAAGAAATATACTGGATTTCATGTTATAGCTTACATGGTCTATTTCAGTTAATGGCAAACTTCCTACAATAATGAACTAGGTATACTTTCAAGTTATCTCAAAGTGTTTTTAATATGTTAAGCTTGCATTGACCATGCTGCTGTCTTATGTTTTCTAACCCTCTTATCTTATGATTTAGCTTGACCATTGCATGTCACATGAAAGTCCTTTTAGCATGATTTTATAACTGTTATGCATTTTTATCATACTTAGTACATTCTATGTACTAATACATATTTGTGCCTATAATGTTTCACTAATGTAGGGTTCGACACTCCTACCTCTCACACTCGTGGCTAGTTGATCCATTTGGCACTTGACTATTGATGAGTCCTCATGTTCTGAGGACCGAGAGAGACTTCCATTTTTTTAAACTATTAATGCTATAAGACCATCTCTTTTGAAATCCTTATATTATCTTTTATGGTGTATGCTATGTGGCCTATGTAGGGTCTCACAGGGTTTTACACGCTAGTCACGTCTAGGATGTACTTTGGGTTGTGAAAAAAACTTATAGAATCTTGTATTTCCCTTTATTGTATGTGTTGGGGGTGGGAATAAGGTTATGAGTTAAATTAATCTAATAGATCTTAATGAATTTAAATGGGATCAAATGAAAAGGCAACATGTTGATAATGGTGTTGTTAATTGCCTTGTGGATGTAAATTTGTTGATTAATGAAATGCTTTGATGATATCGTTGTGAACTTGAATCACTCGAAATATTGTCTCTTCCTCATGGTGTGAAACTGCTTATTTACATTGATTCTTGTGCACCAGAGACATATGTTATTGATGTCGAGGTCATTGCCAGTGAGTGTTATTGATACCGAGGTCAATGCCGAAAAGTGTTATTGATGTCGAAGTCATTGTCAGTGAGTGTTATAGATACCGAGGTCATTATCAGCAAGTGTTATTGATGCCAATGTCATTATCAACGAGTCTTATTGATGCCGAAATCATTACCGATAAGTGTTATTGATACTGATGTTATTGTCAGTGACTGTTATTGATGTTGAGGTCATTTCCAGTGAGTGTTATTGATGTCGAGGTCGTTACCAGCGAGTATATGGACTATGGGTGTTCCCCATGAGACTCAGTTGATATTTTTCATGATAATATTGATACTAGTTTTTTGTATACTTGATTGTTGTGCTTGATGACGTTGATACGTATGATTGATAATTTGATACTTGTTATTAATGAACTATAACTGTTGGATTGTGATTATGGAAACCTGTGAACTATTCTTGTAAAACTGTTAGGTTGGACTGATTTCAATGCAAGTTGTAATTGAGGTGGTTCAGTTGGGATGAAATGACCATTCGTATTCTAGCTTAGTTTTACTTTGTTTAGTAGGTTGGTTATTGAGTACCATGTTGTATGGTACTCACTCATTTCTTCCACACTTGTGTAGGTTCCGATCCCGAACTAGTGTGATCTTCTTCTTCATCTATTTTCAAGGCTTGCAGGGGATTTTGAGAGGTAACTGCTTGTCATCCCGGTAGGCACTCTTGTTCTTTTTTTTATGTTTTGTTTTATTCGAGAAACAAAGACATTCAAACTTGCAATAATCATTCGATTCTGTATTTTATACATTTGTGGCTTGTACACGTGACAACCAGGTTTTGGGGTTATACTAAAATGACTAAGATGTAGCTTCTAAAAAAAAGCTTCGAATTTAATTTTTGTTTGATGGGTGTGACTCCTAATCTATGAAGATTTATGTGGTGCACTATATACTAAGTTATTTATTTTTTTAGTTTACCTGCAAATGGCATAAATAGTATGATATTTGAGAAGTTCCAGATGAAATACAAATAGTGATTTCCATTCTAAAACATTTTGTGAGTCTATTTGTGTCACAACCTGAGTCTACACCCTAGACGTGGCCGGCACTCGAAGACCATTGTTGGTCCCCAAGCGAACCCTCATCCTAGATGACTACAAGCGGAAGACTAACTCAAGCATGAAAAAGCTTAAAAATTGAATAAAATTCATGAAACTTACAAATCTTTAACTCAAATGAGTAACTTTGAATAAAAAATAGAATATTCAACTAGCCAACAATCGGCAACTCAAATATTTAATACATTTAATAAGATAATTGAAACAGACTTCTCAAACTCTACTTTCTATCTATGAAGCCTCTAAATGACAAAGATGGAAGTCGGGACAAAACCCACGACATCCTGGCAAAACTGAAAAGAAAATGAAATCCTTCGGAAGCAAGGAAGCTCACCATAGCAAACTCGAACTCCATGTGGTATCAACGAAGCTCCTGTTGATGATCGCATTTACCTGAATCTGCATCATGAAAAGATGCAGGCCAAATGGCTCAGTACGTGGAATGTACGAGCATGTAAGGGGAATTTTATAACATAAACATAAGCTTGAAACTTGATAAAAAAATGAAACATACTTACCTCTTTTCAGACTTACTCAATTCAAGGAATACTCAAGGATACTCAAACTACTCGAACTTACTCAAGTCAGAAGTACTCAAGGATAAGAGACTCAATCTCAGCAATAAGGTTCTCAACTCAGTGAAACTCAACAATAAGGTACTTGACACAATGAAGAAAATACCAACTCAAGATACTCAACTCGAAGGTACTCAACTCAAGATACTCAAGGATAAAAGAATAGTAAAAGATGCAACATATATGGAAAATTGTAAAACTATAGATAGCAACTCAATGTATTGAAAAATACAATAATACTCCATGTGTATATAAAAATACAATATAACTTTGTGGGAGTTTCTCTGACTGACAACCACCACTATGAGCCTAAGTGATGATACATCGTCTTGCCTACGCTGTCAGAACTGTCCTACACTTTGCCGTCATATAGAACGCCTTAACTAATGGATCCACTAGTCTATGCAAAAAAGCACTTAAGGAATTATCTAAAAAGTATGATCCTTTACTACCCATGATGGCTACATGGTTTATGGAGACGTGAGTTATCTGAACTCAAACTCGTCCCCATATCGGTGCTCAATACTACCCCCAAAATACTCAGCTCATATGTTTAAAAACATAAGTTATTTATTTGATTTGAGATAATTACTCAAAACTTAGCTTAAAAGTTCTCTTGGTATCGATGTTCCCTTTCTTTCTCAAAACTCTTTCGGAAATCTCAGTTTCCTCTCATCTTAAATGTAAAAACATTTACTCTTGGGAATACTTAGTTCCCATATAATCTTTGAAGAAAATGAACTTTACTCTTACTTTTTACTCAACTCAAGCTTAAGTCTTAAAACAAAGTTAAAACATTTGTAAAAGACTTCTTAAAATATGGTTCATGCGGAATTATGGACGTGAACGACTCAATTCAAGATTTTTAATAACCATAGATAGAACTCAATACTTGGAACTCAAGAACTTCAATGATACTACTCATTTCAAGAATACTCAACTCAAAGGGTTCATGCGGAATTATGGGCATGAACTACTCAACTCAAGGACTCAAAGATACTTCTCAAAAGGGATTAGGAACTCAACACTTAAGACTTAGAACTTGAAGATACCACTCCTCTGAATGATGCTCAACTTATTAAGTTCATGCGGAATTATGGGCATGAAACAACTCGACTCGAGGGTCTACATAATAATATGGAACTCGTGAATACAACTCTTCTCATTCGCATACTTACTTTCTCAGAATTTAGTTCAAATCGATAGTTGATCTCAAAGGAATCATAGTTGAACTCAAAAACTTTCTTGAACTCTACTCTTAACTCTCTCTTGAATGTAAATTATGAATTCAAGAGTTATGGTTCATGATATGAAGGATATCGTGATGACAAAATAGACTCATGAATACATTCTCCTCACTCTCATACTCACTTGCTCGAGTCTTGAATCAAGTTATTAGAAATTGTAGAAGACGCCTCAAAGGACTCAAAGGGACTTTTTCAAAAATGTTTGAGAGAACCCTAAAGACTTGACCCTCAACTCTTCCTTGAATGTGATTTATGAATTCAAGGTTTAAATTTGTAACAGGAAATATCTCGTGATGTTTATGAGTGTTTTTAGATAGTTAAACATGAGAAACGATCATGAAATCACTGTTTGGAAGCAAGTCCGCAATGCGGAGATGCATTTTAATATTTGGTCCCGAATTAACTTTTGAGGCAGAGAGGTCCGTGACCTCCCCACGACGTGAAGAAAATTTATGTGAAAGGGGAAGGCAGGTCCGCGATGTGTAGTAAGGTGCTAGATTCACCCGACTTTTTCCTTCTTCGTTTTCTAACCCCAATTCACTTAAATTCGATTCTTTTACTCAAATTCTCTTTAGATTCAGATACCCAACCAATGTAAACAAGAATGTACTCACAAACAACTCTACAATCGACACGATCTCCTCAAGAACTCAACAATCTCATCTAAACTCAAGAACGACAACCAATTTCAAGAACACAATTCAAGATCATCAAACTTTCAACCTTCTAGAATGAATTTTACTAAAATAAACATGATTGCCGTGTGGGTGAACAAACTCAACACTATGGAAGCTTACATATCTGAAAGAACCATCTTCTTGAAGCAACTTGAATAAAAATCTTGAAAGATGAACCGTAGCCTTAGTGTTTCTTGAATTCCTTGAGCTTAGATTTTCTTTTTTTGGAGTGGATTAGAGGGTTTGATTTATGAAAAATTGATTTTCTAAACGTTTAGGGTAATTTAGATGACTTCCTAAGGGTTTTTAGGAATAAAATACCCCTAAATAAATAAATAAAATGAGCTGGTAGTCGAAATAATTTTTCACCAGGCAGTGAGGTCCGTATTGGCTCCGTAACGTGAAGCATCGCGGAGCTGCTGCCAAGTTTGCGCGTCGTTAGTAAATCAGTCAAAACTTTTTACTTAGAGCTCGAAATTTAGCAAAATTGGTGGCATTGCAAAGAGGACTAGAAGGGATTTAATTTAATATCTTATGGATCTCCTAACTTATCCTGTACTAAAAGTTATGGTCAATTGATATTGACCCAAAACATAGAAGAACTAGGAATGATTTGAATGCTTTTCTCTTTGGTTCTTCTTGGAACTTAAGGTGCTACATCTAGTGAGCTTAACACTCAAGAAATCTTAAATTCCTTGCAAAAACTCACTCACTACGAAGAAAGGTTCGAGTCTTAGTTCCAAAAATTTTCTGGGTTGTTACTATATCTCCTCTTTGGGATCATTCGTCTTCAAATGACGACTGGACTGGGTATAGAATGGGGTTACTCTTACTAAGGTTTGAGTATAATGGTTTGTTCTTACTATATTCAAGATTAACCCAAATCCTTAAGTTCGGATTCTATACCTCTCTATAGGGAATCTCATCCCAAAACTATTAGTCTTTACTACCAGTTTGGGCTCATATCAAGAACCACTTAATGTTTAACAACACCACATTCAAGCTTAGTACTCTAACAACTCCATGGACTCCTACTAACCAACTCCTTCGAAACCAACTAAGGGCTCTCATTTAACTATTTCTCATAGTAAAACCTCATCCTCTTCTTCCTCCTCATTTAAAACCTTAGACGGAATTATCACACCATCACTATCACGATAAGAACATCAACCTCCTTTTTCTAACATCACTCCATTACTAAAGGGGCCTCCGAACAGATATCTCCCATACTCTTTGGAACTCATTACTATCTTATTCTCAAACACTTGACTTGATTTCTGATCTTGTCATCTCCCTCTTAGGTCTAAAGCTAACACTTGAAAGCTATTGACCTATTCCACATTGACAACTCAATTATGCTATCTAGGCACACATGGAAAATTATAACTTAATTGGAACCTCATCTGGTAATGTACCATCTCGGCACACCTCTTAATGCTCTTGTTACTCTTGTGACTTAGCCACACTTCACTTCCCTTATCTAAACGTTAAGGTCTCTCACTTGTACCACTCATATTTATTGCTGCTAATCACCTCAATTCCTCACCTACTCTTTGGCAAGTCTTTTAGATCAAATCTCAAGACTAACATCACCACCCTCATGTTGCCATTCTTTTGATCATGACACTCATCTCAAATTCAAGCTTAATGTTTATTACTAAACCTGAATATCAATATGATTGCTCGCCTACCATATTATACTTTATTACTTGATCAGTTCTATAACCTTCTAAACTTCATGACCCTCTCAAACAAATCATAAGCCTAGCTTAGATCTATCACTTCATAAATACCCTGCTCTCTTATTCAACACATGAATTTAGTCTCCTCTAATACGATGGCACATCGACACCAACTCTATTCTGGTTAACAAATATATGCTCTATCTCATCTTGACTAGAAACTCTTACTCTACCCATAAGGGAAAACTCCTCATCAATAACTTACTGGGTGCATGCCTATAATAACATAACTTTCCTCATCACTATCTCCCTTTCTAAGATTACTAAACCTCTGCATACTTTCCTCTAACTCTGGGCTCTTTCACTACTACTGCTCATGATCTCGTAACTCAGGCTACCTCTTCGGTTAAAAATCTCACCCAAGCTATAAACATACTTTCTCATAAGGATCCCAGCTAAAACAGGACTTAGAGAAGAGAGTTTAACTCGCTTTTATCTCAAACGCATGATTCATATGAAGGTATTACTCTGAGACTAAACACTTAACTCACTCATGGGCTTCTGTTAAGCCCCTCTAGAGTCTCATGACTTCCTCAAGACTCTTGCTAAGAGAAACTCATCGATAAAGGACTGGCTTTGCTTTTCAACAACCTCTAGTATGATGTGTAGTCGAATGGATCTGGGAAACACACGAGTATGAATAAACCTCTATGACATAACTCTATTGCACGATTAAGAGTATGGAAGAAGGGAAAGTTTTCTTAAATGCCTATAGTACCTCATTAATAGAAGTGGGGACCTCACAACCATAAATAAGATCCTATTGACACAGCTTCATAGACACCCTAGGACACTTGAACTATGTGCACTGATACCAAGTTTGTCATGACCCGAGTCTACACCCTGGACGTGGCCAGCACTCGAAGACCATTGCTGGGCCCCAAGCGAACCATTATCCTAGCTGACTACAAATGGAAGACTTACTCAAGCATGCAAAAGCTTAAAAATTGATCAAAATTCATGAAACTTACAAATCTTTAACTCAAATGAGTAACTCTGAATAAAAAAATAGAATATTCAACTAGCCAACAATAGGCAACTCAAGTCTTTAACACATTTAATAAGATAAATGAAACAGACTTCTCAAACTCTACTTTCTATCTATGAAGCCTCTAAATGACAAAGATGGAAGTCGGGACAAAACCCACGACATCCTGACAAAATTGAAAAGTAAATGAAATCCTCTGGAAGCAAGGAGGCTCACCATAGCTAACTCGAACTCCATGTGGTATCAACGAAGCTCCTGTTGTTGATCCCAATTACCTGAATCTGCATCATGAAAAGAAGTAGGCCAAATGGCTCAGTACGTAGAATGTACGAGCATGTAAGGGGAATTCTATAGCATAAACATAAGCTTGAAACTTGTAAAAATATGAAACATACTAACCTCTTTTCAGACTTACTTAATTCAAGGAATACCCAAGGACACTCAAACTACTCGAACTTACTCGACTCAGAAGTACTCAAGGATAAGATACTCAATTTCAGCAATAAGGTTCTCAACTCAGTGAAACTCAACAATAAGGTACTTGACACAATGAAGAAAATACCAACTCAAGATACTCAACTCGAAGGTACTCAACTTAAGATACTCAAGGATAAAACAATAGTAAAAGATGCAATATATTTGGAAAATTGTAAAACTATAGATAACAACTCAATGTATTGAAAAATACAATAATACTCAGTGTGTATATAAAAATACAATATAACTTTGTGGGAGTTTCTCTAACCGACAACCACCATTATGAGCCTAAGCGATGATACATCGTCTTGCCCACGCTGCCAGAACTGTCCTATACTTTGCCGTCATATAGAACGCCTTAACTAATGGATCCACTAGTCTATGCTAAATAACACTTAAGGAATCATCTAAAAGTATGATCCTTTACTACCCATGATGGCTACATGGTTTATGGAGACGTGAGTTATCTGAACTCAAACTCGTCCCCATATCGGTGCTCAACCCCCAAAATACTCAGCTCATATGTTTAAAAACATAAGTTATTTCTTTGATTTGAGATAATTACTCAAAACTTAGCTTAAAAGTTCTCTTGGTATCGATGTTCCCTTTCTTTCTCATAACTCTTTCAGAAATCTCAGTTTCCTCTCATCTTAAATGTAAAAACATTTACTCTTGGGAATACTTAGTTCCCATATAATCTTTGAAGAAAATGAACTTTACTCTTACTTTTTACTCAACTCAAGCTTAAGTCTTAAAACAAAGTTAAAACATTTGTAAAAGACTTCTTAAAATATGGTTCATGCGGAATTATGGACGTGAACGACTAAATTCAAGGTTTTCAATAACCATAGATAGAACTCAATACTTTGAACTCAAGAACTTCAATGATACTACTCATTTCAGGAATACTCAACTCAGAGGGTTCATGCGGAATTATGGGCATGAACTACTCAACTCAAGGACTCAAAGATGCTTCTCAAAATGGATTAGGAAGTCAACACTTAAGACTTAGAACTTGAAGATACCACTCCTCTGAAAGATGCTCAACTTATTAAGTTCATGCGGAATTATGGGCATGAAACAACTCGACTCGAGGGTCTACATAATAATATAGAACTTGTGAATACAGCTCTTCTCATTCTCATACTTACTTTCTCATAATTTAGTTCAAATTGATAGATGATCTCAAAGGATTCACAATTGAACTCAAAAACTTTCTTGAACTCTACTCTTAACTCTCTCTTGAATGTAAATTATGAATTCAAGAGTTATGGTTCATGATATGAAGGATATCGTGATGACAAAATAGACTCACAAATACACTCTCCTCACTCTCATACTCACTTGCTCGAGTCTTGAATCAATTATTAGAAATTGTAGAAGACTCTTCAAAGGACTCAAAGGGACTTTTTTAAAAAATGCTTGAGAGAACTCTCAACTCTTCGTTGAATGTGATTTATGAATTCAAGGTTTAAATTTGTGATAGGAAAAGATCTCGTGATGTTTATGAGTGTTTTTAGATAGTTAAACATGAGAAACGATCAAGAAATCACTGTTTGGAAGCAAGTCCGCAACGCGGAGATGCATTTTAATATTTGGTCGCGAATTAACTTTTGAGGCAGAGAGGTTCGTGACCTCCCCACGACGCAAAGAAAATTTCTGTGAAAGGGGAAGGCAGGTCCGCGACGAGGAGCAAGGTGCCAGATTCACCCTACTTTTTCCTTCTTCATTTTCTAACCCCAATTTGCCTAAATTTGATTCTTTTACTCAACTTCTCTTTAGATTCAGATACCCAACCTATGTAAACAAGAATGTACTCACAAACGACTCTACAATCGACACGATTTCCTCAAGAACTCAACAATCTCATCTAAACTCAAGTACGACAACCAATTTCAAGAACACTATTCAAGATCATCAAACTTTCAACTTTCTAGAACAAATTTCACTGAAATAAACATGATTGGCATGTGGATGAACAAACCCAACACTATGGAATCTTACATACTTGAAAGAACCATCTTCTTGAAGCAACTTGAATGAAAATCTTGAAAGATGAACCCTAGCCTTAGCGTTTCTTGAATTCCTTGAGCTTAGAATATTTTTTGGAGTGGATTAGAGGGTTTGATTTATGAAAAACTGATTTTCTGAACCTTTAGGGTAATTTAGATGACTTCCTAAGGGTTTTTAGGACTAGAATAACCCTAAAGAAAAAATAAAACGAGTTGGGAGTCAGAATAATTTTTCACCAGGCAGTGAGGTCCGTATTGGCTCCGTAACGCGGAGCCATCACAGAGCTGCTGCCAAGTTTGTGCGTCGTTAGTAAATCAGTCATAATTGTTTACTCATAGCTCAAAATTTAGCAAACTCGGTGGCGTTGGAAAGAGGTCTAGAATGGATTTAATTTAATATCTTATGGGTCTCCTAACTCATCATGTACTAAATGTTATGGTCTTTTGAAGTTGACCCAAAACTTAGAAGAACTAGGAATGATTTGAATGCTTTTTTCTTTGGTTCTTCTTGGAACTCAAGGTGCTACAACTAGTGACCTTAACACTCTAGAAATCTTAAATTCCTTGCAAAAACTCAATCACTACGAAGAACGATTCCAGTCTTAGTTCCAAAAATTTTCTGAGGTGTTACAATATGTCAAGTATTTTGTCACGTTTTTTTTATTGCTTTCTTATAATGTGAATCTAATACGTGATTATCATGATTCCTAATGAAAGTTATCTACTTAATTTCCACTGCAACTGAAAGTAATAAAGTTGAACTGATTATGAAGATAAATGAAAAATAACAATGATTTAATTTATTTACATATATAATGTTGATTTGGAATGGGAGCCTTGAATCACCAGTAAATTTTTTATGTGACCTAGAGGCCACAAATCAAGCCTTCCAAGCATGTACTAATACTTTCATTAGGATAGACTGCCTACCTCTCACCCCTTAATCTTTTTTTTTGGACACCGCTAACGCATGATGTTAACCTTTTTTAATAAATATTTATGTAATATTAGTTCTACAACTATGAATAAAAATGAAACATACTAGAAAAACCGTTGTACTTTTTATTTACAATTATATTTTCTTTTAATGTTACTCAAGAAATAAATCTCAACAACTTCAACTAAATAAATTATTATAAGATGATTTTACACCTCTAGTTAATTACATATATATTCCTTGATTGACTTAATTGAAGTTGTTCAACTAATTACTTCTCTCTTTTGGCATCATTTTTATCACTTTCAGTGTTATTTTCAAGATATTCTTTAAGTAATATCAATAATTTATACCCAATAACACTAAATTCATAATAAATACAACTCACATGATATTGTGCTCTCTAATATATACACTTTAGATCTATAGTTAAATTATTTCATAAAAAATGCATGTCTTTGTATATTTCTTTTGAAATACACAAGGTATAATTTAACACTTGATTTATTTCAGTAGTAATCCTTAGATTGACAATGCTTTTTGGCTTTACCAAATCTTAGTTCTTATTTCTGCTGTCTTTCTGAACTGCCATTTAGTTCAGTCCTTACTTTCTATTGAACTATTTTTATTAATAAACATGATCAAAATGGTTGTATACAACGGGTGTTGTGTCGTAGTTTTACTACTTTGAAATGTTCTAATTATAAAATAATTTAGAAAATACTTAGAAAGAATCGTCACTAAATTATTTAAACAAATTAAGAAAACTTAATTTAAAAAAACTCTTACATATTAAGTCTATAAAAATTAGAGAAAACTGGGTAAGAGGTTCTTATTACTACTTTAAGAAGGTATTATCATATAAATTAGCCGATAACATATGGTTTCTACGGTTTTAAAAATATTGATTAACCTTTTGAAAAATTATTCAAGAGAATAGACATTGAAAATAATTTTTTTAAAAATAACTTAAACACTTAAAATAATTTGAAAAGAGTAAACTTTTTTCCAAAATGACTAAGTAAAGAAAAGTATTTGAGTAAAATCATTAGATGAATAAATCAACATAAAAGAAATATTTCATATTTAGGGACTTAATTAAATTAGTCTAAACTGCATTTAGAAATAACTAACTAATACAAACAAAGAAATTATGCTACCCAAAATACGAAATTATAAGCTTTGAGTTTCTGCCAAAAATTTAAATAAAATTTGAGATATTTGGCCCAATACTTTGTTTTTGTATGCATAGAATATGTTTTTAGGTCACCTACATTTTGGGCTTTTTGCCCAATTCCTATATATACTGTGTTTTCATTCATTTTATACTGATGTATATCACCATGTATCTCTTGTATGTTGGAAATGTATGAAGTGTATACAACCCATTTTTTTTTACCTCTAACACCTGTATATCGACCTTCCTTTCTCTGTAATCAACTTTCATTTTCGAACTCCACATTCTTTGTTCCAATTTGAAGAGGCAAACTCGAGTAAGAGAGATTTGGGGCTTGGAAGCACACCATTAAAATGCAAATAAAGGAGACAATTTTTTTGGTGGACTCAGGATGGGTATTTCACAGCAAACAAAAGAAAATAAAATTAGCAAGTGAACAAAGAAAATATAATTTAACACAGTTCTTAATTAAATTAAGGAAACTTAAGCATTTTTCTTTACAAATCAAATTGCACTCAACAATAATTCACCCAAGAAAATCATAGTCTAAAGCACATCTAATAAAAGAGAAGCATTGATCTTAGATTAGTTAAACTCAAATTAGGCCAAACATTTAAAAGAGTATTTGTCACGATCCAAAACGAGTCATGAGTGGCAACCACACTTAACCTCCTAGGTGGGCGAACCAATGAATTCAACCCTAACTTATATTTATCATTCAACCTACGAAATACTAAACATTATGCGGAAACTTAAATCTTATTAGTGTAAGAAACACAAATACATTAAAGTCTACTATATGTCATTCCCAAAACCTGAAAGTAATCACATCAAGGACATCTAATCTTCAAAAACTAAGTCTAAGAGTATTAAAGACACCAAAATAAATGAATAAAATAGTTTATGTCTGAAAACTAAGGACATCATGCCATGACCAAGAGAATCCAATACGAGTTGGAATGAATAGCTCACCCTGGAACCTGATATGTTGGAGACTGTCTATAGCTGAGGGCGAGTCAAAGTCGTTGGTACACTCGCTAAACTCTACAAAAGAAAAACAAAGAAAAATACAAGTAGGTCTCAGTACAATGCAACATGTACTGAGTAGATATCATCGGCTGAATCAAAATAGTAACTAATTGCACAAAGTAATAGTATAAAAACAACTATAGAACTTAGCAGGTGATAAGCAACAAACAATATGAACAAGTGACAACGGAAGCAAGTACGTAATCAATCACAATATCAAGTACACACTCGATGACTCATGCCTCCTAACCACGCTCGTTTGGGAAATGGGTTCTTTGAGATTGAGTACATTCAGTTAATTCAATATGTTTTCCTCTATAATGTTACCGTGTCGGAATGTGATGCCTGATCCAAGAATAGCGTGTTGGAACGTGACACCCCGATCCAATAATACCGTGTCGGAATGTGACACCCTGATCCAATAATATCGTGTCAGAACGTGACACCCGATCCAGTAATATTGTTAATTTATCATTTATTATCACCACTTTTCACTGCATTAACAATATTTGATCAAGCCTTCTTTATTCAAGGCATCACTTTGATAGAGAATGTTTAAGATTATAAATTTCACGTTCTCAGGATTTCAAACCAATCACAAACCACACAACCACACAATCAAGTACATAGAGGACTTCACAATATCACTCACTATTAAGAATCTATCTATCAAATAGAATAAACCATAACCTACCTCCACCGAAGAATCGAAGTCAAGCAAGCTACTTCTCCAACACTTTTCCTTTCCTCAATGCCTCCAAACGTTTCTAATCTATCACGTATTTATGCATAATTTTTAAGTTAACAAGTCTATAGGCATCATATTACTCTATGTCTAGCCTAGTACCAAGAACTCACCTAATTTTATAATTAATTTCCTAAAGTTCAAACCTAAGGGTAAGTCTTAATTCCTCTAATTAGCACAACTTTAATAGTAATCTATAATATAATACACCTAATATTTAATTACTTATCTCAATATATCAAACCTTGATTTATTATATCATAACAAAATTATAATATTAAAAATTAGGCCACTGGCAACGAAACCAGTGGCAGGCTAGCAACATCATGAACCCAATTTAATTTTGACATAAAGAATCAAATTGATTAACAATTGCAAAAAAAAAAAAAAAACTCTAGTTGCTGGTCATTAATGATTGTCTCAACTTTTCAATCACCATT
>JAJOOR010016800.1:0-19494 GCA_036250505.1 Solanum acaule
TATGTTATATCTAGAATATACTATAAATAATATTAATGAAATATTTAGATTAAAACAACTATCGGAAGAATATTACAATAAATATTATTACATATTACCATGAATTTAGCACTACTAAAAACTAATATTAAAGGGGTATCAAGATTAAGAAACTTAACAAAAGAATATTATTATAATAAAATCTTTAAAATAAAATACTCACCTACCACACTACCACCTACCACACTACCACTTCTATGAATAAGACAGCTACCAATTCCGCACCGGAAAATGAATAGATTCAATGGAGAGAGCTATGAAATATTGATAGTCCAAACCTGTAACGACCTGTTTCCATCGTTATAGAAATTTCAAAGGGGGAAAATTTGAGGCCGAAATACTTTTTTGTAGTATTTGGATTTTTCCAACCTAGTCCAGATTTGGATGAAATCAGAGTCTTTAAGATGTAGGGAAATTTGGTAACAATCGGGTGATTTAATTATGATTTCGAATACATGAGTAGTTAGATAACTTGTTAAGGAATCCGTATGACTTTACAGAATTGAATTCTGGTGAGTAGAACTCCCGTAATCGATCTTAGTGTGAAGGGTATTTTCTGAGCATCGTGGGCTAGAGGTGCGTTGTGAAATGGGGATTTTGGAATTCTTTAATTAGCTCTCGGTCTCCTTCAACCCGCCTTGGAGGGGATTTTGGTCGCTGTGGCGGGCCAGACGCGACTTAAAGTCATTAATAAACCCCTAAACGACCTTATTTGGCACTTTTCAATTTTTAGAGCTAAGGAACGAACCCCAGGAGACTCCTACTTGTTTTTCACCATTCGTGAGGTTAAAGGTAAGCTTTTCACTCCCTGAATCCATTTTTCGATCCGTAGAACGTAATAGAATGGGTGAATATTGATGAAGAGGGTTTTGTTATAGATTCTATGGTGGAAACAATCCTAAGTTGGGTAATTGAGATCATAGGTTTGATCTAGGATTCATAGAAATGTTAGCAAACCGGGTAATTAGTTATTGTTTATTGATTCCCTTATTATATAGATTATTTGTAGACCAAGAAAAAGCGGAACAAATCTAGAAAGGGAAGGATCAAGTTTCTTAGGGTTTCAAGCTTGTTTCGAGGTAGGTGATGGTTGTGATTGATGATTGTGTTATGTATGTTTGTTCTTGCTTCATTATGATACTTGCATGTATGCGAATGTTGCATTATTGATCACATTTGTTGTAAATGAGATAGATGAATGATGAATGCCATGAATCATGACTTATCTATATGAACTTGAGAAGATACCTGTGATTGTGATTGTGGTGTGTTGAATGGATCGGTTGCCACGTTCCAATATAACTAATTGGGATCGGTTGCCACGTTCCGGCATAATTATGGGATCGATTGCCATGTTCCGGCATAAACATTGGATCGGGTACCACATTTCGGTATGCTAACTGTTTGGGTTTGGGTTCAATGAGAGGACCAATGATTTGTCATAATTGTGTATATTATTGAGCATTTGATAATCAATATTGTATATGTTCGGTATTTTGCATGTTTATAATGTTGTATTGACTTGCTTATGTTACACTTAGTGGGTTAGCCACGTGATCCTACCAATACACAATTGTTGTGTACTGATACTGCACTTGCTCTTATTTTTGTTGAGTACAGGGCATTTTCTGGCGTCTATTGACAGACCTCGCTTAGAAGACTAGTGATCGTTCGAACTCAATGGTGAGCCTATTCTTTTGGGCTGCCATGGGTTCTCTTCCGTCTATGTCTACCATTTCAGACTTAGACTTTTATAGTTAGTTATTAGTGCATTAGTTTGGGGTTTTATCCCTTCTTGTTTCGACTTGTTGAAATTTAGATTGTTTTAGTACATTGACTTTCAAGTTCTAGGTTTTTCTTCTGCATTGTTTAGTTCATTGTTAGACTTTTGTTGAAGTTTATAGGAGCTCCTTATTTATTTCCTTAGTATTTTGACTTGCTTCGTATACTTAAATGCCTTAGTTTTAGATTAGTTACTTGTTTTGGGTTGTAGTAATGGTTCTCTCACCGAAGAGTTAGTGTGGCTGCCAATCACGATGGTCTGGTTCGTGACAAAGTTGGTATCAGAGCCTAGGTTCATTGATCTCGATGTATCAAAACGAGTTTAGTAGTGTCTCGCGGAACGGTACGGGGACGCCTTTACTTTTCTTCGAGACGCTATAGGACTTTAGGAAATCTCTCTATTTTCTCTTGTCTCCTTTCGTGTTATAACTTGATTCCAAATGGTATCTGTCGATTCAAATTGGTGTCTAACCTCCTTCAATCTTCTGTCCGCAGATAGTTTACACTAGATTCAACACCGTTAGGCCCATAACTACCATTAATGCTCCAGCTGAGGAATCTGCAGCGAGAGGTCGCGATCGAGGCAGGGGTAGAGGAAGAGCAAGGGGTAGAGGCTGTGGAAAAGTAGTGCCTACTAGAAATGAAGCTCATGTTGAGAATGCTCCTGTGAATGAGAACCCTCTTGCGCATCATGAAGAAATAGAAGAGGAGAATGTTGATGTTGAGAATGTTGAGGAGGATGGACAAGAGGAAGAGGTGCAGGCTGAGACTGCTGATGTTCCCCTCATAGACCCAATGTTAGCTCGACAAATCATGTCATTCTTGAAAGGGTTGGTTGGTCTTGGAGTACTTCATTCTGCACAAGCAACTCAAGCTCCTACTAATCCTCATGTTGCTAGCACTGGGCCTAAGGTGACTGGAACTGGAGGTAATGATGCTTTCTTCCGTCCTTTGTTGGGTTCTGTTATGACTGATAATGAGCATGAAATGTTGACTAAAATTTTGAAGCTAAAGCCTCCTGTGTTTCTTGGTTTTGAGAGTGAGGATGCTTATGAGTTCATCTTGGATTGCTATGAGAGGCTTCATAAATTGGGTATTGTTCATCAACATGGGGTTGAGTTTGTATCCTTCCAATTTCATGGTGAGGCTAATCAATGGTGGAGAGCTTACATGGAATGCATATCTTCTACTTTACCTCCACTTACTTGGACCCAGTTTCATGCTCTATTCTTAAAGAAGTATGTGCTTAGAACCTTGAAGGATCGCAAGAAAGATGAGTTTATGGCTTTGGAGCAGGGTGGTATGATTGTGGCTGCTTATGAGGCCAAGTTCCATGCTTTATCTAGACATGCTATGCAGTTGGTGACTACGGAGGAAGAGAGAATCCGATTATTTATTAGGGGACTAAATTCAGAGTTGCAAGTATTATCTGTTCATATGACTTCTGCAGGGAGAAGCTTTAATGTGGTGACATACTATGTTAAGAAAGTGGAGGGGGTGAGGCGAGACGGTCAAGCTAAGGCGTTGGCAAAAAGGGCCAAGAATTCAGGCAACTTCCAAGGTTCTTATTCTAGAGGTTTAGGGAGGCCAACGCTTGCAGCCAAGCCAATTCAGTCTGCAATGCTCGCCTCAACAGGTAACTACTCGGGAATTTCATCTTATAATTTTTAGGATAGCTAGGGAGTCGCGCCTTCAACGGGCAGCAAACCATCTTTTGATCGTACTTGCTACAACTGTGTGAACCTGGGAATATGAGGATTGATTGTCCCCACCCACGTGTATTAGATGCCGCGCATCAGCCTTCATGAGCAATGGTACCCGCGGGGAATGTTAGTAATGGTAGAAGACGTCCATAAGGTGGGTGAGGAGGTAATCATTGAGGCCATGGAGGTAGAGGAAATGGTAACGAAGGTAGGGGTAACATGCAACCAGGCAAGGAAGTGGCTCGTCAAGATGATAGGGCTTAATGTTATGCTTTTTCGGGCAAGAATGAGGCGGAGGTGTCTGACACGGTGATCATAGGTACTATTCTTGTTTGTGACCGGATGGATAATTTGTTATTTGATCTGGGTTCTACTTATTCATATGTATCCATGAGATTTTCCTCAGATTTTGATATGATTTGTGATATTCTTTATGCCCCTATTTGTGTTTCTACCCCAGTTGGAGAGTCAGTCATAGTTACCCATGTCTATTGTTCTTGTCCTGTTTTGCTTATGGGTTTTCAGACTTGGGCTGATTTGGTGATTTTGGATATGACTGACTTTGACATAATCTTAGGCATGACTTGGTTGTCCCCTATTATGTTGTGCTTAATTGTAATACTAAGTTTGTAACTCTAGAAATTCCGGGAAGGGAAAAATTAGAGTGGGAAGGGGTGTACAAGCCTAAGCAAGCTAAGATTATATCCTCCATTCGGGCTAGTAAACTGGTAGAGCATGGTTGTTTGGCTTATTTGGCTCATATTAGGGATGTTGAGATTGAGGCTCCATCCATTGAGTCTATTCCTGTGGTGTCTGAATTTAGTGAAGTGTTTCCTAATGATTTACCTAGTATGCCTCCGAATAGAGATATAGATTTTTGCATTGATTTAGAGCCTGGTACGCGCCCCATTTTTATCCCTCCATATCACATAGCTTCGGCAGAATTAAGAGAGCTTAATGCTCAAATCCAAGAGCTTCTTGATAAGGGATTTATTCATCCTAGTGCTTGCCCATGGGGTGCTCTAGTTTTGTTTGTTAAGAAAAAGGATGGTAGTATGAGAATGTGTATAGATTACCGGCAGTTAAATAAAGTCACTATACGAAGCAAGTATCCTTTGCCTCGAATAGATGATCTCTTTGACCAATTGCAAGGTGCAATATTTTTCTCTAAGATTGATCTAAGATCTGGTTACCATCAATTAAAAATTAGGCCAGAAGATTAATATAGAGTTTAGAACTCGTTATGGGCACTATGAGTTTTTCGTTATGTCTTTTGGTTTGACCAATGCGCCTGCAACTTTTATGAGTTTAATGAATAGGGTGTTCAAGCCATTTCTTGATTCTTTCGTTATAGTCTTTATTGATGATATTTTGGTTTATTCAAAAAGTGTGGAAGAGCATGCCAACCATCTTCGTACTATTTTGGGTATTCTTGGGAAGCAAAGGTTGTATGCTAAATTTTCGAAGTGTAAATTTTGGTTGACTTTGATTGCATTTTTGGGGTATGTAGTTTCAAAAGAAGGGGTAATGGTAGATCCTCAAAAAATTGAGGCGGTTAAGAATTGGGTACGACCTAGCTCTGTGATGGAAGTTAGGAGTTTTTTGGGGCTCGCTAGCTATTATCGTCGATTTGTGAAGAACTTTGCTTCTATTGCCACTCACTTGACTAATTTGACCAAAAAGAAGATACCATTTGAATGGACTAAAAAATGTGAGGAAAGCTTCCAAAAGCTCAAGAATCTCTTGACCACCGCGCCTATTCTAGCATTACCGGTTGAAGGTAAGGATTTTATTGTTTATTGTGATGCTTCACATTCTAGTTTGGGTGCTATGTTGATGCAGGATAAGAATGTTATAGCTTATGCCTCACATCAATTGAAGGTGCATGAGAGGAATTATCCAACGCATGATTTGGAGTTGGTAGCGGTAGTGTTTGCTCTTAAGATCTGGCGACATTACCTCTGTGGTGTTAAGTGTGAAGTGTTTACCAATCATTGTAGTTTGCAGCATGTATTCACTCAAAAGGATCTGAATTTAAGACAGCGAAGGTGGATGGAGTTACTTAAAGATTATGATATCACCATTCAATACAATCCGGGTAAGGCTAATATAGTGGCAAACGCTTTGAGTCGAAAAGCGATGAGTATGGGTAGTCTAGATTGCTTGAGTGTATCCAAGAGACCTTTGGCTAAGGAAATTCAGACCTTAGAGTCTAAGTTCATGCAGTTGGACATTTGAGAAAGAGGTGGGGTGTTAGCTAGCATTGATGTAAGGGCCACATTTATTGATGAGATCAAGGCCAAACAATTTCAAGATAAAAATTTGGAGGAGCTTAAAAAGAAGACTGCGATTAGTAAGGCACAAGAGACCACTCTTGATGCGGATGGTGTGATCAATTCTAAAGGGAGAATATGTGTTCCTAGAGTAGATGAATTGATTGAGAAATTGTTGGCAGAGTCTCATGGTTGGCGATATTCTATTCATCCGAGTGTGACCAAGATGTACAGAGATCTGAAGCGAATTTATTGGTGGCCGGGCATAAAGAAGGACATAGAAGAGTTTGTGGCAAAGTGTCAAAATTGTCAACAAGTGAAATATGAACATCAAAGGCCCGCATGTTTACTTCAAAGAATGACAATTTCGGAATGGAAGTGGGAAATGATAGCCATGGATTTTGTGGTTGGTCTTCCCAAGACTTTGGGGAAGTTTGATTCTATTTGGGTAGTGGTTGATAGATTGACTAAATCGACCCATTTCATTCCGGTAAGAATAGATTATAATGCTCAACAATTGGCTAAGGTTTGTGTGAAAGAGATAGTGAGGTTGCATGAGATGCCCTTCTCTATCATCTCAGACCGTGGTACCCAATTCACTTCCAAGTTTTGGAGGAAATTGCATGATGAATTGAGCACACAACTCACTTTTAGTACAACCTTCCATCCACAGACAGACAGACAGTCAGAAAGGACTATCTAAGTGTTAGAGGACATGTTGAGGGCGTGTGTGATTGATTTCGGAGGGCATTGGGATAATTTCTTACCTTTGTGTGAATTTTCTTATAATAATAGTTATCACTCCAGTATTGATATGGCACCATTTCAGGCACTCTATGGGAGGGGATGTAGATCACCCATATGATGGTTTGAGGCTGGAGATGTGAAACCTTTAGGGGTAGACTTAGTGAAGGATGCTCAAGACAAGGTGAAGAGTATTCAAGCAAAGCTTTTAGCAACGAAGAGTAGACAAAAGAAGTATGCGGATCATAAGGTAAGAGACATGGCATTTCAAATCGGTGAAAATGTTCTTCTTAAGGTATCACCCATGAAAGGAGTGATGAGATTCGGAAAGAAAGGTAAGCTCAGTCCGCAATACATTGGTCCCTTTGAGGTTCTTGAATGTGTAGGACCGGTGGCATATAGATTGGCCTTACCTCCTAAATTATCAAGTGTTCATCCGGTATTTCATGTGTCCATGTTGAAGAGGTATCATGGTGATGGGAATTATATCATTAAGTTGGACTCAATTATGTTAGACAATGACCTCCAATATGAGGAGGAACCGATTACAATTCTTGATTGTGATGTGTGCAAATTGAGGACCAAGGAGATTAAGTTCGTGAAAGTTCAATGGAAGCATCGTCCAGTTGAGGAAGCTACTGGGGAAACCGAGAGGGACATGCGAGACAAGTATCCCCAATTGTTCGTCGATACAGGTACTACTTCCTCCTTTCCTTAGCCTATTTCTCCTAAGTTTGTCACTTGGGGACGAGTGATGGGTAATTTGGTATCTATTGTAATGACCTGTTTTCGTCGTTATTGAAATATCAACGGGGGAAAATTTGGGTCTGGAAAACTTTTTTGTAGTATTTGGATTTTTCCAACATAGTCCAGATTTTGATGAAATCGGAGTCTTTAAGGTGTAGGGAAATCTTGTAACAATCGGGTGATTGACTTATGATTTTGATTACATGAATAGTTAGATAACTCGTTAAGGAATCCGTATGACTTTACGAAATTGAATTCGAGTGAGTAGAACTCCCGAAATCGATCTTAGCGTGAAGGGTATTTTCTGAGCATCATGGGTTAGAGGTGTGTTGTGAAATGGGGATTTTGAAATTCTTTAGTTAGCTCTCTGTCTCGTGTACCCCGCCTTGGCGGGAATTTTTTTGCTTTGGCGGGGCTGTTGTGGTGGGCTGGTGGCCGCTGTGGCGGGCCAGACGTGACTTAAAGTTGTTAATAAACCCCTAAACGACCTTATTTGTCACTTTTTGACTTTTAGAGCTAAGGAACGAAGCCCAGGCGACTCCTACTCAGTTTTTACCATTTTTGAGGCTGAAGGTAAGCTTTTCACTCCCTGTATCCATTTTTCGATCCGTAGAACATAATAGAATGGATGAATATTGATGGGGGATGATTTTGTTATAGATTCTATGGTGGAAACAACCCTAATTTGGATAATTAGGATCGTGGATTTGATCTACAGTTCATAGAATTGTTAGTAATCCGGGTAATTAGTGATTGTTTATTAATTCCCGTATTATATTGATTGTTTGTAGACCAAGAACAAGCGGAACGAATCCGAAAAAGGAAGGATCAAGTTTCATAAGGTTTTAAGCTTGTTTCGAGGTAGGTGATGGTTGTGTGATGTACGTTTGTTCTTGCTTCATTATGATTCTTGCATGTATGGGAATGTTGCATTATTGATCACATTTGTTGTAAATGAGATAGATAAATGATGAATGTCATGCATCATGACTTATTTGTATTAACTTGAGAAGATACTTGTGATTGTGATTATGGCGTGTTGAATGGATCGGTTGCCACATTCTGGCATAACTAATTGGGATCGGTTGCCACATTTCGGTATAATTATGGGATCGGTTGCCATGTTCCGGAATAAACATTGGATCGGGTATCACGTTTCGGTATGCTAACTGTTTGTGTTTGGGTTCCATGAGAGAGCCAATGATTTGTCATAATTGTGTATATTATTGAGCATGTGATAATCGATATTGTATATGTTCGGTATTTTTCATGTTTATAATGTTGTATTGACTTGCTTATGTTACACTTAGTGGGATAGCCTCGTGATCCAACTAGTACACCGTGGTTGTGTACTGATACTGCACTTGCTCTTATTTTTGTTGAGTACAGGGCATTTTCTGGCGTCTATTGATAGACCTCGCTTAGAAGACTAGTGATCGTTCGAACTCAAGGGTGAGTCAATTCTTTCGGGCTGCCATGGGTTCTCTTCCTTCTATGTCCACCATTTCGACTTAGACTTTTCTAGTTAGTTATTAGTGCATTAGTTTGAGGTTGTATCCCTTCTTGGTTAGACTTGTTGAACTTTAGATGTTTTGGTACATTGACTTTCAAGTTCTAGGTTTTTCTTCCGCATTGTTTAGTTCGTTGTTAGACTTTTGTTGGAGTTTATGTGAACTCTCTATTTATTTCCTTAGTATTTTGACTTGCTTCGTATACTTAAATGCCTTAGTTTTCGATTAGTTGTTTGGTTTGGGTTGTAGTAGTGGTTCTCCCACCAGAGGGTTAGTGTGGGTGCCAATCACAATAGTCTGGGTCGTGACAAAACCCTACTATAATATGTATAAGAGTGATCTAGAACAGACTAGAGGATGGAAAATTTATGTTCAATAATGATGTTATTTTCAATAAGGGTATGAGAAGGGTCACTGTTGGAGGCATAATGGGAAATGAAGGCGATATTTTCAAGCCTTTGCTTGTCCTACTCAGTGTGATAGTATAAATACCCATTCTGAGTTAAACATGTCAATGGAGCGGCTATCTTTGAGAAACCCTCTATAAATCGTCTTATAATATCAAACTAGTCCCAATAAACTATGTATTTATTTAAGAGTCTTAGGTCGAGGCCAACAGCTAATGATATGCACCTCTCTTCTTAGGATCAACACAGATTCCATCTTGTGACACCACATGTCCTAAAAAGGAAATTGTTCTCAACCCCAACTCACATTTTGAGAGCTTGGAATAATTTGTTCGTACTCTAAATGTCTACAATACAACTCTCAAGTGGTTTTCATGTTCGGCCTCACCCCGTGAGTAGACCAAAATATCATCTATGAACATAATAAAAAAATCGCCTAAGTATGGCTTGAATATTCTGTTCATGATGTCCATAAATTTTACGGGTGCATTAATTAGTCCAAAAGGCATCACAAAAAATTGAAAGTGTCTATAACTAGTCCGAAAGGTTGTATTGTAGATAACTTCATCTTTAACTCTCACCTGATGATAACCTGATTCAAGTCAATTTTGGAAAAGTGAGTAGAACCATGTAGCTGATTGAATAGATCATTAATACGAGGCAATGGGTATTTATTCTTGATTGTTTCCTTATTCAACAACATTTAGTCAATACACATTCTCATTGAGTCATATTTCTTTTTCATAAATAACAGTGGTGCACTCCAAGGCGATACAATAGGCCTGATTAACCCTTTAGCAAGTAGCTCTTGGAATTGAACCTTCAATTCTCTCAACTCGGTTGGGGCCATATGATATGGACAAATAGAGATGGGTTGAGTCCCTGTCACTAAATCAATGCTTAACTCAATTTCTCTCATCGGAGGTAACCCATGTTATGTCTTTTGGTAACACATCATCAAATTCCCAAACAAGTGGGACACTATCAATAGTAACATCCTCCCTTCGATTATCATGAATAGTAGAAATAAAATCCAAGCACCCATGATTAATAATACTATGTGTCTTTACATAAGATATTATCTTTCACCGAGTCAGAGGAGTCATGCCTTTCCATAATAAAGGTTGTTCTCTAGGAAAATCAAAACTTGCAAGCTTAGCATAACAATCAACCAAAGCATAACATGATGCTAACTGATCCATGCCCATATTCACATAAAATTCAAACATCAACAACTCTATTGTCATGATCTGAGTCTACACCTTGGACGTGGCCGGCACTTGAGAACCATTATTGGTCCCCAAGTGAACCCTTATCATGTATGATCATAAGCGGAAGACTAATTCAAACATACAAAAATATAAAACTGAAAGAAATATTTAACAACATATTACTGAATCTGAAAACTCTCTAATAAATTGAGTATAAAACATAAGTTTTAAATAAAATTTCTAAAGCTAAAATACTCACCAAAATTGTCTATCTATGAAGCCTCTACGGTATAAACATAGGCGTTGGGACAAGACCCACGACACCTCAAAACGTTAATACTAACAAATCATAAAAAAATGAGTTCTCTAAAATCAAGGAGGTCTTACCAAAAGTTGACGAGTGGATGATGGGACCCCAACTAAACTCTTGTTGATAATCCTAAGAAATTAAGCCTGCATAATGAAAAGATGCATGTTAAATGACATCAGTACATTGAATGTATGGGTATTCAGTATGGCTGAATAAACAAATCACTGAACTAATGAACTGAAAGCAACTAAATTGAATCAATGGATAAATTTGAATTGTGATGTTTGCGTATTCAATACACAACTTCCAATGCAAGTGTCTACGATCATACAATAGTAAAGTAATCCAACCAAGGGTTGGGATCGTTCCCACAGGGAGTGGTTTTGACAATTAGTAGAAAAATAAAATTTAGTTCTAATTAGTCATACCTAAAAACATTTTCGAATATAAACATACTAAATCTAAGGGGTGACACAAAAGGGTCAATTAACGATGGGGTTTTGTCACAAATAGGCAAAAACAACAAAAATGCAAAGAGTACTAATCAAGGAGATAGGGTTCTTGGGATGTGATAGGAATAAGGGATAAACTAAACTATTGGGTACATGCTTTTGATAATAAATCTGTTGAATATTTGTGACTAGGCTAGACTATAGTGGGGGTAAATAATCTCTCGAGCAACTTACCCCGAATCAAATGGGTTCCTCTCGGACACCCACTTGCCGCATGAAGAACAGACTCCACCTTAGCCCACTCACCCTCTCGAGCTGAGTGTGTGGGAGAGGGACTAGGGTTCACTCTCTCGAGCGGAACCTCATGTCGACCCAATCCCACTGGCCATCAATTTACACTACTAAAAAACTTCTAAAAAATGCCGGACAGAAAAGCGACGGACGACGTCGCTCCGAAAAGCAACGCCATTTGCCACACTATCCGTCACTTTTTAATAAAATTAATTATTTTAAAATTATTTTTCAAAAAGCAATGGACAGCATCTCTTAGTCCGTTGCTTTTTTTCGTGGATTTTTGCTTCAAATATATATATATAATTAATAATTAATTGATTAATTATTTTTTTAAAGGAGCGACGGACAACATCTCTAAGTCCGTCGCTTTTTGGTCAACATGACTGCTCAAACATTGAAGAAGAACGACGGACAGCGTCTCTTAGTCCGTTGCTTTTTTGGTCAAATATTTTTAAAAAAGCGAGGGACAAAGAGACGGTGTCTGTCGCTTTTCTTAAAGTATCTTTGACCCAGATCGGGATTTTCTTATTTTCTTCTCTCTTTTCTCTCTTCTTCTTTCTTCACTTTTATTCTCTCAGTTCTCTCTATTGATCTCCCTCCACTGGCTGCCGCCTCCACCATCGCTGTCGCTGCCCTTGCCCATCGCTGCCAGTCGCCGTCCGTCACCGCCTATCGTTGCCTCTCCTCTTTGTTAAGGTTGGTGTTTAATTATAGGTTTTTTCTCAATTCTAGTGATTATAGTTGATTGTTAGTTAGTATATTATTTTTTTTAGTTTGTTGGGTTTTGTTATTGTTAATTTGATTTGATTATTGTTAGTTAGGTAGAAAATTGGAGATTTTTAATTTTAGAGTTTTCTTTTAAATTGGGTATTTTAAAATTGGGTATTGTAATTAGTAAATGAATTAGGGTTTTTTTTTAATTTATTTTAGGACTAGTTTGAACTTGAGAATATGTAATTTGATTGTGAATTGAGATTTTTTTTTTTAAATTGTTTGATATATTGTTAGTTAGTAAAGTGTTACTTTGAAGTTAGAAATTAGTAATTGAAGTGTATATGATGAATGTTTGAGTGTCATGACTATATAGTGATGAATGTTGGAATGTCATGAATATATATTGATCGATGAGGTTTTTTTGAATTAGAACTTGAATATATAACTAATTGTTGGATTAGAAGTTTATATATAACTAGATATGAACTTGAATTTAGAACTTGAAGTTGAACTTGAACTTGGAACTTGAATATAACTAATTAATTATTGGATTAGAAGTTTATATATAACTAATTTTAGAAATTAGATGTCAATTATTGAATTCAAGTAGAACTTGAATTTTTGTAGGATTTTAGAACTTTAATTAGGTTGTGAACTCTAGAAATCTTGAATTATTGTAGGATTTTAGAACTTTAGGTTGTGAACTTTAGAAATCTTGAATTATTGTAGGATTTTAGAACTTAAAGTTGTGAACTTTAAAAAACTTGATTTTTTGTAGGATTTTAGAACTTTATAAGGTTGTGAACGTTAGAAATTTTGAATTATTGTAGGATTTTAGAACTTTAAGTTGTGAACTTTAGAGAACTCGAATTTTTGTAGGATTTTAGAACTTTAGGTTGTGAAATGTTAGAAATCTTGAATTATTGTAGAATATTAGAACTTTAAGTTGTGAATTTTAGAGAACTTGAATTTTTGTAGCATTTTAGAACTTTATGTTGTGAACTTTAGAGAACTTGAATTATTGTAGGATTTTAGAACTTTAGGTTGTGAACTTTAGAAATCTTGAATTATTATAGGATTTTAGAACTTAAAGTTGTGAACTTTAAAAAACTTGATTTTTTGTAGGATTTTAGAACTTTATAAGGTTGTGAGTAGGGGTGTTCATGGTTTGGATAAAAACCGATCCAAACCGGAAAACCAAACCAAACCGATTTAATTTGGGTTTTGGTTTGGTTTGGTTTTAGATTTTTAAGAACCGATATTATTTGGTTTGGTTATGATTTTGTTCGAAAAAATAAAAAAAATAACCGAATCGAACCAACAAGTTATATACATAAATTTTATTATTATGCATATATAATATATTATATTCATAAACAATTTTAAAGATTTTATATATGTTTCATCAAAATTGATTTATAATTTACTTATGAAAGAAAAAATCTCCAAGGTGAGAACATTTTTCTTATTGGTTTCATGTATATGAGTGTCTATGGAAATTCTTTGTGGGACTGAAAATGTCATTGTCTCTTTCTTCTATGCCAAAATAGTGAATTTTAAAGTTTTATTCAGTAAATTCAATGATCGAAAGTTTTGTAATGCCAGTCATTCTAACTATTTTTTTGTTTGAATGGATTGTTGTCACTTTTTTCACGTTATGAATGAATTGTTTCTTTTATTTTTATGTATGGTTAATAACCGAATAACCAAACCAAACCAAACCAAAACTGAAAACAACCAAACCAATAAATGTATATTATATTTGGTTTGGTTTGGTTTTGATAATTTTAAAACCGATTAAGTTGGTTTGGTTTTGGTTTTGACCAATAACCGACCCAAATCAACCTGTGAACACCCCTAGTTGTGAGCATTAGAAATCTTGAATTATTGTAGGATTTTAGAACTTTAAGTTATGAACTTTAGAGAACTTGAATTTTTGTAGGATTTTAGAACTTTAAGTTGTAAACGTTAGAGAACTTGAATATTTGTAGGAACTTTAGGTAATGAAACGTTAGAAATCTTGAATTATTGTAGAATATTAGAACTTTAAGTTGTGAATTTTAGAGAACTTGAATCTTTGTAGGATTTTAGAACTTTAAGTTCTAAACAACTTGAATTATTGTAGGATTTTAGAACTTTAGGTTGTGAACTTTAGAAATTTTGAATTATTATAGGATTTTAGAACTTTAAGTTGTGAACTTTAGAGAACTTGAATTTTTGTAGGATTTTAGAACTTTATAAGGTTTTGAGCGTTAGAAATCTTGAATTATTGTAGGATTTTAGAACTTTAAGTTGTGAACTTTAGAGAACTTAATTTTTTGTCGGAACTTTAGGTTGTGAAACATTAGAAGTCTTGAATTATTGTAGAATTTTAGAACTTTAAGTTGTGAATTTTAGAGAACTAGAATTTTTGTAGGATTTTAGAGCTTTAGGTTGTGAACTTAAGAAATCATGAATTATTGTAGGATTTTAAAACTTTAGGTTGTGAACTTTAGAAATCTTGAATTATTGTGGAATTTTAGAACTTTAAGTTGTGAACTTTAGAAATCTTGAATTATTGTAGAATTTTAAACTTTAGGTTGTGAACATTAGAAATCTTGATTTATAAACTTTATGAACTAATTATTAGGTTGAACTTTAGAAATCTTGATAAAATATAGTCTTTATGAACTATTTGTAATTTTGAAACGAATTTTGAAAAACTTTATAAGTCTTTAAATTGTGATTTAGATATTTTGGAATGTTAATTTAAGTTTGTTGTTTTATATTTTGTGTAGCTTCTTTATAATGTTTTGTGTTTGATTGGGGATGAATTGAATTGCTTGCAAGTGGGTAGGCTAGTTTCTCCTATCACAAAAATTGCAGAAAAAACAACGGACATGGTGGTTTTGTCCGTCGCTTTTGTGGATTTTATTTTTAAAAAAACTCAGAAAAGCGACGGACAGGGTCCTTTAGTTCGTTGCTTTTTTGGACTTTTCAAAATTTTATTTCCAAAAAAGCGACGGACGGCGTCTCATTGTCCGTCGATTTTCAAGATTCTAAAATAATTAAAACTTAATCAAAGTGATGGACTTCGTCTCCTTTTTAAAAAAATTAAAAAAAAGCAACGGACAGCGTCACATTCTTCAAAAAAAATAGTTTAAAAAAAAAATAATCAAAAGCGACGCGGTCCGTCGCTTTTGGAAAAACGTTGAACAAAAAAGTGACGAGATTGACTGCGTCGGTTTTTCGTTGCTTTTGGCCAAAAAAGCGACGCAGTCCGTCGCTTTTTTCTGTCTCATTTTGATAGTTTTTTAGTAGTGTTAGTAGTCTTAGTTTTACGACCTCTCTCTCAAGCAAGCCAAAAACACAAAGGTGAAATCGTATTTGCAACTACAATTTAATTAAGTTCCACCACAACTACTAAACAAAATCACATATAAATCATCAACAAGCAAGACCCAACAGATAATCTAACCCATATTCACAAAATCACACCCCAAGAATTGGGGTTTTAGCTAGACATGTAAAAGAGATAGGAATTTATACCAATATGAGTTTGCATTCAAATGGGTATGAAGATTTAAGTCTTAAAACAAGCCAAGAGTGAAGAATCCACCAGACCCAAGTCCAATTTCTTGGAGTTGAAACCCTTTGAATCTTCAAGTTATTCAAAACCCTCTTCAAAACTTAGAACTCAAAAATAGAAGCAAAGTCTGAAAAATTACTGTTCAAAGCTAAAAATTCGATGACTAGAATAATAATTCTCAACGAGTATTTATTGTTTTCAAAAATTTGTGCTGCGAAGTATCAATCGGCGAAGTTAGTCGAAATCGCCAATCAACTCTGCGATCCACCCTTTGGTCTAGTTCATCTCCGTCTTGCATTAACCTTCAGCATCGTCGTGTTCAGGATCATTAGGTGACATAGTATTGCTTCGTGGAACCACTCGGCGACACGTCGGCTACTCCTTTTCACCACTGATTTGATCCTTTCCTTCAGGGCTCAACACACTGGAACAAAAGGTAAGGATAAGACCTGTTGGTGACTCGCCGAACAGGTTCGGCGATTCTCAGATCTTCATTTGTTCGTTCTTTTAGCTACTTTTGTTCGTTTTTGCTAAGTAGTGTCCATGCTTTCCCTCAAACTTCAAATACCTAAAACTTAAGGGTTTTCATCAGATATTGAGACAAAATATGCATTTAAGGACACTAATTCTATTAAAATATAGCCCTAAATGAGTCCAATTTGTGGACTCATCAAATTGAAAACCATTTAAGCTTTAAAATAATAAATACAATAATAGCAATATGAAAATAATATAATTTACTCTGTGTGGAGTTTTTCTAGTCGAAAACCATTACTATGAGCCTAGCAAGAATATAACGTTTCACCCACGTTGCAAGGGAAATTCTATATATTGTAATGGTAATGAATTCTATGTAATTATAGATCCATCTAATAGGCCTTCTTAGAGATAGTGAGGTGTCACATGACTAATTGGTGTGATCCTATCCTATGTTAGCTACGTAGTTTTATGAAACATGAGTTAAAAATAGACTCTTACCCAATTTTGAGCTCGTTAATACTCCCAAAATATTCAATATCGATTATGCTCAATCACCCTTTACAAAGAAAGGGACTATTACTTTACTTTACTTTTCACTTTGCTTTACTGGAGTACTTTTTTTAGAAACCTCAATTATACTCTTTCTCTTTTTGAACTATCAAATAGTACATATGAAATCATTTGATGCTTCCTTTAAAGACTTTGTTCAAAACTTGCATTCAAAACGTATAATTGTTGACTTATCTTTTAATTCTAAAATTGATATATAAGAATTCAAAGCTCTTTATACTTTTATGAAAACAATACTCTTTCTCTATATAACAATGATACGTTTGGGAATCATATAGTTCCCTTAAAATCTTGTCAAAATATACTTTAAAATACTTTTAGACGCACTTTAAAATTTCAAAATCAATATATGGATTAAAATACAAAAAGGCTTCAACAAAATATCATCAACTAGGGTTCATGTGAAATAAAACCATGAACAACAACCCAATAATTTTTGTAACACCCCAAAAATTTCTAAGTTAAGACTCGAACCATTCTTTATTTGTGAATGTGATCGTATCAGGTGATTTTTAAATTGCCCATATGTGTAAAATTCAATTCTTTAGTGTGGGAATGAATTTGGTTATGAATTAATGTCACTAAAAGTTCCTAGCACAAGGTAGAGTTGAAAGTTTCCTTATTGATTAAATTTTAATGTAAGATTCTCTTTGGGTCAACTTCAAATAACCATATCTCTTATAATATAAAGAGTTACGTGTCCCATAAACTATTAAATAAAGATATTTGAATCTTCTTTCCAATGCCACAAATTTTTCAACAATCCAACTTTTGAGTAAAAAGTTATGACCAGTTTAGTAACCTGACACAGTGTAGTGACGAATTAGCCGACGGGAAAACATTAAAAAGGATTGTTTTAGTCTTTTTACCTCTAAGAAATCCTAAACGAATTTCTTGACTAATTAAAGACCCAAAACAATCATATTTTCATCTCTTAATTCTTCATTCTCTTTTCTCTCAAACTCTAAAGTAAAACCCTATGGAAAAATCAAAGCAGAAGACTCCATTTAAGAGTTTTTCCATCTTTTTCAATATTCTTCTTCAAGGTAGTCATTCTCCCAGAATTCCATTCTTTCCAACTCAAATTCCTCCATACAATTATATATCACTAATGAAAATAATAATTCTTGGCCATAGAGATTTCAAGAAACTAATTCAAGAATCTCAAGAAAGGTATTCTTGGTTGTTTACCTTCAAGCTAGGGTTTCAAGGCTTCTAATCAAGTTCTTCTTCAAGAATCTTCAAGAAACATTGATCTTCCAGGTATGTAAGGCTATCATAGTGTTGTACTAGTTCTTCCTCACGCTCTACATCTACTTTCAAATCAGTAAAAGAGTAATCTAGGATTCTATTCCTAGATTTGAGTATTCTTGAGATACATTGATTTTAAGTTCTCGAATTCTTATTTCTTTTGAAAATTCTATTCCTAATTATTGAATTGCTATATGTTATGCATTATGATTCTTGAGTTGATTTGTTCATGTCTATATTTCAGCATGAACCCTATGAATTGAGTATTTTTTAGCTGAGTAGTATCATTGAGTTCTAAGTACTGAGTTTCCATATTGCTATTAAGTTCACCGAGTTGAGTCGTTCATGTCCATAATTCCGGATGAACCCTATGAGTTGAGTTATAAATCTTGAGAAGCTTTTTAAAGCCAACACTTGAGTTTTAAACTGAGTTTTTGAGGAAGTAAAGATGAGTTTTGAGAAAGAGTTTTAAAACATGATTCGTATGACAATCGAGTACGCCATCAATATTTAAGCAGTATGGTATCTAGTTATGCCATTAATTTTTCTGCATTATGACTTCTTGAGTCATCAATTATCATATCATAATATGATTTTGATATATTTTTGAGAAGGAGTTTCTAAAACATGATTAGTATGGCAATAAAGTATGCGATCAATGTTTAAGCAGTATAGTATCTAGTTATGCCATCAATGTTTATGCAGTATGATTTCCTGAGTCATCAATAATCATGTAAAAATATGATTTTGATATATTTTTGAGAAAGTTTTTATGTATGGATTGAGTAAGAAAATAAGGGAACTAAGTAATCCCAAAGGTATCAGTTTTTACATTGATAAAAGAGAAACTTTGATTTCTAAATGAGTTATGAGTTCAAAATATATTTCAAGAGAAGTTACCTCTTGTAAGAGGGTAGTTTGAGAAATTATCTCAAACCAGAGAAAGAGTTATGTTTTTAAACATATGAGCACTACAACAAATGTGATTATCAAGGACAAATAATTTTGTCATTAATAAATCATATTTCGTCACTAAAAATCTTGAGTGATGAAAAAAATTTCGTCAAGCAGTCGTCCCTAAATGTGCGTCTCTAAAATTATTCAAATACGATTTAGTGCTTCGTCGCTAAAAGTATTATATTAACTACAAAAAGAAGAATTGTCGCCAAATGAATAATTATTTGTAACAAATTTATTTGTCATAAAAAGTATAATTTGTTTGTGGTTAATAGTATCTTTTGTCACTAAAAAGGTTATTATTACCGACAAAATTGTATTGTTGCTAATTAATTAGTTCAAACAGTGACGACATCAATTGTCTCTAAAGTTATATGTATTTCGTAGTTGAACAAATGTAATTTCGTCACTAATGACTACTTTTTATATACAAAAATAAATTTGTCCTTAAATGTATAAATTAGGGACAAATTTATCATTC